>JAJJMB010004648.1:562481-801905 GCA_023531105.1 Papaver atlanticum | reverse complement strand
TTCTGTTTTCTGTAAAGAAAATTCCCGCCAATTTTTGTTTTGAAATTTTTAGAAATTTGACCTCCCCCTATCCAGTGCCGGTCTGTGCTTAGCAGCTGCTTGGAAATGGGTTACCCCTTATCCAAAATGAGAGTCCGAATAGCAAGTGTCCTCCCAGGAGCCTTTAACAACTTTTCGAGCCAATTTTCCCAAAAATGTTTATTCCCCAAAAATACCTACAAAGGGATAAAATACCAACATTAGTACAAAAATGGGTACTAAAACTATACACAATAGAGATGAAAATAGACACATAAATGCGTCTATCATGAAGTAAGTGTGAGTGATGCTTTATTCACAGAACCACGTTACTGTCGGGTTATATTCGTGCGAGAAAGTTTCAAGGTGCATTTGCATGGATGACATCTTCTATATGAGAGCTACTCAATTTTAGGGTCCAAAGGTCAACAGATAGATAACAACACCAAAAACTACCAACTCTTGGATTTGGAAACGTATCTTAGAAGGAGTGGCCAACATACAAAAATACTACAAATGGAAAGTGCGAAATGGTCCAAAAAACCTCATCTGGGAGGATAGATGGATACATAACAAAGATAGCATTCTTATTAAACTTAATCAATACCCAAATAACCTCATCAATGTCACCCAACTTATTAATGACAAATGTGAATGTGATATCACATCCTTTGCTCTTTGAATCTCCCATGAAGAAAAGAAGCTATTAGAAAAATACAAAATTCAACAACTAGGAAGAAGACATCATTACCTGGAGCCTCCATGACAAAAGAGGATTTCACAGTCAAATCTTAAGCAAATTTATGAAAAGTATAAAGGGGACACTATCAATCATGTTTGGGTAAAAATATGGAAAATGGATACTTCACCAGCCAAACCGCTCTTCATCTAGATATGTGCTCATCAAAATTTTCCCTACTAATGCCAAGACTGCAAGTATTCTCAGTTACATTAATCCTATATGTAACCTCTGCAATTTTTGCAAAGGAGGACATAACCCATACCCTGATGTCATGTCCTTTTGCTTCCTCTGTTTGGAATTCGTTATTCGGATCCCAACACCAGGTGTTTGGAGATGTTACTTCCTTTACATAACGTCTCTAGATGGTTCACCCCTCTCAATCCTCAAAGTATCTGGATATCCACACATGCTACCACCTGCTGGTTCATTTGGAATAGCAGATGTGACTTGATCTTCCAGAAGATTCTCCCAGTGGCAACCAATAATATTAAACAATATCTATGCTTATTTGACAAAGTTAAGCGCAACCAGCAACACATCCTCAACAATCTCCATTATCAAAGAAATGATTAGGATGTCAGAGAAATAATTGTCAGGCACCACAAGGAAAAATTTGGAATAAGTCTTAACATAAGCACAATGGATGTACTAACTTTACTAACTTTGGAATCAGTGTTGATGATATCACTTGCTAATTTACTAACTTTTCCTTTATTGTTATGTCCTTCGCAGGGAACTGCGTGAGAGCAAGAAACTTCAAAGAAGCTATTCCTGAAGATTTCATAGCAAGGAGAAGGAGCAGACCTAGCTCTGAGTTGGGGTAAGGAGTTGCAAAAGGATAACATAGACTTCAAAACTCAGGAAGAAATAAAAGAGGCATATAAAAGATAAGTTCAAGGTCGATTCCATTTAGGATTTCACTAAATGAAAGGTGGAAATTTTAAAATTATTGATTTTGTCCTAAGTAATATGATCAAGGTAAATCAGAATCAGAACAAAACGACAGTCAATTTAGCTAAGTTAGTTGTCAAATCTACGACTTTAGGAAACCTTAACTTGAAAGGTCCAAATTTGTCGTAATTATTTCAATTTTTACAGTTGGTAAAAACAAGTGATATTAGCAATATTATGTATGTTAATTCTGGGACTCTACATAGTACTAATATTAGCCTTGCAGATCAAACTACTGTAATTGAGTAGTTGTTCCTATGAACAGGCTCCTCTATTTTATTATAAGAAAAAAGTAGTCAGTAAAGGAATTAACAAATAAATTTCTAGTTCCTTTTAACACTGACTTGTGGTGTCGTTTCATATTGTTCATACAGTTGTTTCTCATTAATTGAAGCTGCACTAAGTTAAAGGAAATCAAATATGCAAATTTATATTTTTTATTGTCCTAGTATGCAGAAAAATACTCAGCTAGTTCATATATTTTTGTAAGAAAAAACTTGTTTTTTTTTGCTTAAAGAAAAAGCTAGTTTTTTGTTTTGATATCCGTTCTTACATTTACCACCGTACTAGAAGAAGAGGTGTATACGCACCAGTTTTTCACACTTTGTTCGAGTTCGTGTAATATTTGTCGAAGATTTTAAACAGATGGTGCTTGTTTTGTTTTATTATTTATTTTTTATAGACGAAGGCCTTCAAAAAGGCTAATGATCCCCCTCAACAACCGGCATAATCCAGATTGGAGGCACAGACCAGTACATAGAGGACTTATGTTTTTTTTCTTCCCATTGGGCTAGTTCATGAGCAACAGAATTACAAATCCTAGGTTGGAAAGTAGAAACACAAGCAACTAATTTATAGGAAAATAACTTGATGTCTTTAAAGATAGCATCAGTCTTGATATCACCATCAAACTTTCCAGAGGAAAATAGTTTGATGAGGTCTTGAGCATCTCTCTCTATAATGATATGAGTCAGGTTCTTCTCCACTGCTTTCTTTAACACAACCCAAATACCTCTTGCTTCAGCTTCAACAGCAGAATGGACTTCAAAAACAACTGCAGCACAAAAAGAAGCTTTCCTTGAGAAGTCTCTCATCACAAATCCTGCTCCATTATCCAAAGAGATATCATCAAAAGCAAAAGTATTGCATTTGATCCAACCAAGAGGAAGGGCATCTATTTATCCAACATACCAATAGGGACATATGTGCTAATGTTTAGTTTAGGTTTCCTAGTCAATAACATAACTTTGGCTCTATGCAGAACAGTTAAGTATTCTTCTTTTGGTATTCTGAAAAACTAGATTATTCCTACTACTCCATAAGGACCATAGAATAGTAACAAAGAAACATTGAGACTCATCAGGAAGTTTAGAACCAGGTTCAATTAACCAAAACTTCAACCAATCAATGAAAGTTTTATTATTAAAGGAATTGGTGTTAACACACAGAGAGGATAAAAACCAAACATGACTAGTAAAAGGACATAAGACCGAAGCATGCATAAAAGATACATTAGGATGACTGCATATGGAACAGTCTACAACATTCATAGGCATTCTAGAATTAAGAATAGTCCTAGTAGGTATACCATTCTTAGAAGCTTTCCAGATAAAAGTCTATATTCTATGAGGAACTCTAATTTTCCAAATATGATTCATAAGTTTTTTACAAGGGGAAGACCTAAATCCTCTTATTTCCAAGTAGGCAGATTTAGAAGTAAATTTGCCATTCTTTAAAAGGTCCCAAGCCCTCCTGTCAGGAGTGCAAAGCTGGCTTAAGGGATGGTAATGATCTTCTTAACAGAAGCATCATCAAAGTGAGTGTTGAGTCTACCAATGTCCCAAGACCTGGTGCTGGGACTAATGAAATAAGACACTTTAATACTAGGGTTAGGGAGGACAAGAGGGTTTGGTGTAGCAGATCCTAAAGTTGGGATCCACTTATCACACCAAGGGTCTATAAATTTTCCATCACCAACAATCCAAGAAATGAAAGGTTTAATAATTTCCTTAATAGCATGTAAACATTTCCAAGTCAAAGAGAAAATAGTAGGACACTTAGCATTCAGAAAGTCAGTTTTAGGGAAATATTTAGCTTTAAGAACCTGGGCTAACAAGTAGTCAGGGTTTTCCACAATTTTAAAGGTTCAGGAATTTTTTTAATAAAAAGAATACCAGATTTATCAAAGCTAATTTCCTAACCAGAGGCTAGACAGTACTTCTGCAGATAATCTTTAATAGTTTCAAAATCTTTTATAGTAGCTTTGGAAAACAACAGAGAATCATTAGCAAATAAAAGATGAGTCATATGAGGTGCTTCCTTACACACTTTAATGCCTTCCACCAGACCTTTCCTAGACAGAGCATCTATATAAGCTGATAAAGCCTCAGAACATATGATATAAAGATAAGGAGAAAGGGGGTCTCCTTGTCTCGAACCCCTTTCAGGCTGAATAAGTCCAGTAGGACTACCATTTAACAAAACATAGTAGGAAACAAAAGACATACATTGGTTAATGAGCTTCATCCAATGATCAGATAAGCTCATTTTTTTTAAAACCTTTTCCAAGAAAGACCATTCAAGTTTTTCATAAGCTTTTGACATGTCAAGCTTTATAACTGCAATACCATCAACTTTCTTATGATGGTTCACAGCATAAATAGCTTCATTAGCAAGAAGAATATTATCAGAGATACTCCTCTTAGGCACAAAGGCAATCTGATTTTGAGAAATAAGATTGTTCATAAAAGGTTTTAGTCTGTTGGCTAAAGTCTTAGAAAGAATTTTGTAAATAAAATTACAGAGGCCAATGGGTCTATAATGAGAGACAAGTTCAGCAAGAGGGACCTTAGGAATGAGACCAATATTGGTGTGGTTAAAAATTAGTAATATGCCCAGTACGAAAGCAAGTTTGGGTCATATCAACAAATGCCTCACCTACTATGTCCCAATGTTTCAGATAAAAAAGACCCGTAAAACCATTAGGACCCGGGTTTTTTTTTCCTCCATTTTGAAAAACATCATTTTTTATTTCCTCAGCAGAAAGGGGGAGAGTTTAGATGAGAATTATCCTCCACGAAGAACTTCACATGAATATCTTGGAGGATTTCATCCTGGAATTGCTGGGGGTGAGAAGTATATAAATTTTTGAAATGATTAACAAAATAAGTGGATATACTATCTCTATCAGTTAAGACGGTACCGACATTATTTTTAATCCAGCTAATAACATTTCTTTTTCTCCTGAATAAAGTGACTCTATGAAAATAAGGGGTATTTCTATCACCTTCCACGAGCCAAACTTCTCTGGAAATACTCCAATCTTTCTCTAAGTCTAGCAATGGAGCTAGAGTCAGTTGGGTTGGAAGTTTGAGTATTAGCTAAGTCTTCTCTAGCAGTTGTAATATTAGGATGAATCTAGTGGCTCAATTGTCTACAATGACAATGACCAAAAATCGTGGCCTAAAACCCCAAAAGTTTAAATCCACGTTCTCTCTGCTCGAAAGCATATAAGATGGGAGGGGATTTACAAATAGGCGAGGAAAAGATCCTCGCCAGAAAAAAGCTAAAAACGAGGAAACAATCCTCGCTTAGGCTTTTATTATAATAAAAAACTAATAAAATATATTAATACCAGATTTTAGTCCCACCTTTAGTGTTTTATATAAATAAAACATTATCGGGCGATGATTGAACCCTCGCCTATTCCTTAATTCCCTCAATCACCACTAGACTAAGACCTCCCTCATATATGACGTGGCGTGACTATACAAGTCCCCTCTTACCTCCTCCACTAAACTCAGCCTTAGTTTGAATGTTACCAAAGGAGGAATTATTCCATTCACGCAAACCTTTCTTAGTACTAAGGTTTTGCTTTTAGTTTGAAAGCAGGAGATCCTACCATATTAACAGACCAAGAATTAGCTATAATATCTCCGCAGGTAGGATCTTTAATCCACATGACCATAAAATAAAAAAGTCGAGGCATACAAATATTATCATAGTTAAAGCCAATATGCATGGGACATAGTCAGATGAGTCTCTAGGCAAGTTATTAACATAAAATTTAGGAAATAATTGTTCATCACATTGGTTGATTAGACATCTATCTAGTCTTTCAAGAATAAGGTCATTACCTTGTTGCATATTAGACCAAGTAAATCTAGGACCAGAAAAACCAGGATCATGTAAATTAAACACAGAGCAAAAATTCCTAAGCTTTAAGAAATCAGAATCCTTTACTTCTAGATAACCATTCTTATCCTCAGTACCTAAAAGAGCATTAAAGTCTCATACAAAAAAGACAGGTTCATCTGGAGGTGTATGAGGTAACTGGCATTGGTTTTCCAAGAAAGCTTGTTTTAAACTACTATTGGGTTCACCATATATGAAGTGAATGTGGCATAGTTTGGAATTGATAATATCAGTAGAAGTGACATAGATGCCCCTCGAGCTTGAGGATAAAATGTTGAGTTGAATCTCCTTTTTCCAGGCCAGAACTAAACCACCACTTCTTTCAATACTTGGAACATTAAATGTGCACAAAAAACCCATATTTTTTAGTCTTCTAGCAGCCAAATCTTTGTTCATTTTAGTTTCCGACAGAAAGATGATATCAGGGTTGATATTTCTACATAACAAGCTGAGTTCCTTACTAACAGTTTTTTTACCCAAATCTCTAATGTTCCAGCATAACATGTTGACATTATTAACATGGAAAGGATATAAAGGAATGACAACATTAAGAGGGTTATTTAAAGGGGGGAAAATAATTGAATTTACCTGAGTGGTAGAGTCAGAACCGTCACCAAGTTGAGAATAATTAGAACCACCAGTTTGAGAAGCATATTGGGTAGAATTGAGACTCAGAGTAGTAGCCTCATGGAGAGAATTATTGCGGAAAACATTGTTCCTTGGGGAGTCATCAGAAGGTACATTATAACTACCATAAGCATCGACCAATGGGTATTGAGGGTATAGTTAGATAGATTGATTGTAGGGAGATCTTCCAATTTTGTAATAGGGGGAAAAAGTTTTGAATAATCTGGTTCAGAAGCATCATTTTGATTTTGGATGACCACAATACTAGCTAGAGTAGAAGTACTAGCTCTAGTTTGTTTCTTATATCCGATCTGGTATTAATCTTTCTTTTGAGATTTTATAGAGCATCATGTTCAACAGCTGATCAGATAACTTCTTCTCTGGTTATAGCAAGATGTTGGGTCGGAGCAACAACAGTTTTAAACCTTCTAGAAGAATTAATGGTTTGAATCGGGCCCCGATTTGAGGACTCAGGATTAGCAATAGATGCTTCGACTGTAACATTATGAGTAGTGACTTGCTTGAAAATAACCGGCAGACCATTATTTAACTGAGTTGAGCTTTGCTGAATCGGCACAACATCGAAAATCTTTAGAGCAGTTGATCGATTAACAAAAGGACCCATTTTGAGATTACTTGCTAAGCCTTTTTGAACAATATTTTTAACATTTTGGGTTGTATACTTGGCTTTTCCTTTGTTATTGACATGAGAATCAATAGCGCCATTTTGAGTCTCTGGCACTATATCACTTTGAGACATAATAGTGTACTACTATATTAGGAGTAGATCCAGGACATTGAACTTCTGATTGTTGTGGCATCATGAGCTTTTAAACAGCTGGGAGAAAATATTTCGAGCTAGAAGAAGCTGCTCCTTGCAAAATCTTATGTTTAGATTTCCAAGCTGGACAGTTTGCATCTTTATGATCTAGCACTTGACAAGAAGTACAGAAATAACGCGGAACCTTGTAGTGTCTGCATTCAATGAGGAAAGGTTCAGCTCTTCCTAAAGTAAAGAGAGGAATTCTAGTGGGTAAAGCCTTTTGAACAAAAACTCTTGACACAAACTTTGACATTCTTCTTCAAAGGATGATTTCCATATGGATCTTGAGCCTCAATCAGTTCTCCGAGTTTGAAAGTGAGCTTTTGAAGATCCTCAAATTCAGTGCATTCCTTTGGGATATTACCCAAAATCAGCCATATAAGCTCTTTTGTAAAAGAAACTTGGTAATTTGCTGACTAGCCAGTTGGAGGAACAACTCTAAGAACCATTAAATAACCACATGCATACCAAGGACGTTGCTCATTTACTCTATTAAAATCACTCTCTGTTAGAAATCTTATGAGGACTTTGTTTCTCAACCCATTAAAGGTGGTAACAGTTGGGGTTTGAGCTAAAGGCCATTGGTTACAGATGTGGTAACGAATGGAGGATGTAGGAATCAGAGTTTCACAACAAATATAACCAACCATACACCATTTCCAGTTATTATCATTCTCAGCTAGAATAACCGTTTTGTCGATGAATACTGGTTCATAAAGGGATGAAGGAAGAGTTAACTTCTCAGGCATTTGGGTTGTGATATTTTGAATGTCAAAACTTTCAGGGTTGATATTATCTTGAGAGGAAGAGGATTCCATGTAGCTTATAAAAGTGATGGTAATGAAAGGATTTTTATCAGAGAGGGATGCTAGTTTAGAGATTAAAATATGTATTTGAATACAAAAGATTCTAGGTTTGGTATTAGAATGGTGATATAGACCTATCATACTTATGTAAAGATGCAAACAAAAATTGTCATCTGAAGGGTACTGATCCTTAAAATGGGAAATGAGAGAGAGAGTTGAAAATAATCTGAAAAGTAAGCAGATGAGGAATGGTGCAAACTTATGTAAGATTTTCAATTTTTGTATTTAAACAAAGTGCCCTTATCAGAAGTTCTATCTTTCTCTAAACCACTTTTCAGAAGAGATGAAAGGAACTGTGGCTTCAAACTCACGTGAGACTAGTAGAAAAAGTACAGACCCACGATTTGTCCAACCAACCAGCTTAAGATTTTTCTCTTCACATATATCCTATACGTAAGCATGATGAAAATAGAGGTTAGTGAGTATTTAAGAGGTTTGTCTTGACTAGGTTGGTTTTCAAGAATGTTGTTGCACACCCTGCCAAATGTCATCAAAACTGATTGATATGGTAAAAAATATGGATCGTAATTATATGTGTGATGTTGGTTGGGGTAATTTTTTGATTCATGGGTATTGAATAGTGAGGTCTCTTTGGCATGGTGAGTAACGGTGTTGGCCAGAGTGGTACCGGAAATAATCCATCTACTTAACGTGCCCAATTAGCAATGGTGCCTCTCAACAGGTGTTGCTTTCTCTGAATCTGCATAAAACCGAAAGTTTTAATTAAAACCCAAATAAAGTCTTCAAGTATAGGTGACCTAATGATGCACCTCTTAATAACAGTTCCAATAGGAGTAAAAGCAAATGAAGCGTCTGAAATTAGACTTTGAAAATAGGGTTTACTAGAGTAATGATGGCTTTGAAGGGGGGGTGTGCATGGCATTGAAATGGCGTGAGTATCCAAGCGACATGACACTTGACCTAGCGCCATAAAAGGACATTTATGGCTAATCTACCACCATTATTTAAGAATGAAATGGGAATAAACAGTTTAATATACCAAATTAAACCAAAACAAGAAACCAGAGAAAGAGAGATTAAGCAAGAGAGAAATAGCCGATAATGCAAGCAGTTCAGCCAATGGGAATCACCCCGAGTTACCACCCGATTTATAGGAAATGCGACATGCAAAAAGTGCGATTGAAGCTTTATCAAGTTCTGAGATGGAGAGGTTAATTCCTTTTCTGAATCTGGAGAAGACCAAGAAGAAAGAACAAGAAGGGAAAGAAGAATTTGAAAGGTTAAGGATTGAGAATGACAATGATTTTCGATTGTGGATGAGAAAGGGAGATGTTGTTGATGCACGACGAACCAAAGAAAGGCTTTAGTGAAGAGATGAATGGAAATGTTCATGGGGGAAGACTCAGACTGCAACTGAAAGTGAAAGTGAGGATGAAGGTAATAATGTTGAAAGAGAAAAAGATGAGGAAAGCAGTGATGATTCGATGAAGAAAGCAGAGAAAGCAAAAATTGCAGAGAGAAAGAAGAAGAGGCAACAACAATTTGAAGATGCAATGTACAGATGTTATCTTGCTGAGAAGGAGCATAACCTACGAAATTTTGCTCGAACCATGTTAGAGCCCTTGAATGTAGATTCTGACGGTGATGAGATCCCTGGGTTGGATATCGATGGAGAACCTGTGATTGCTGGTGCGATGGAGATCTGCAATGAGGAGGAATAGGAGGATTCAGAAGATGAAGTTCTTTATAGGCCATTTTCTTCCTCAGGCAGTGATGATGATGGTCGAGATTACTACTATGAAGATGATGAACTTGGCAGCAACATCGACAGCGATGGAAATTCTTGGTGATTACAAGGTAAGTTTGATCAATCCCTTTGGAAAGAGGATCTTGTAATTTACTTATTACAGAATCTCTTAAGCATCTTCGTGAAAACTTATGAGGGTATTGATGGTACTTGGTGCTGCTGAAGAAATGTAAGGAGAATGGGGTTTCAATTTCGAGCATTGTGTGGTAGTTTCTTTTGTGATTTTTGATAACTTGAATAGTGGTTGTGGAGGAAATGTGAGAATCTGGAATATTTTTGGGTTTAGTTTGCATCAGGTGAGGGGTTGGTAAAGCAGCCTTGAAAGTTTCAGAAATTATGTTGGCTGGATTCTTAGTGTCAGGTAGTCTTACAATGTTGCAACTTTGATTTTGTGTTGCGTAAAAAGGAAAGTTGTAATAGAACTGGTTACCGGTCGGATTGGTAGAACTAGTAGTCTGCTTGAGTTTTCTTTCTTGGGTTGTAATTAAACAAGGTACAACAGAACCTCCATATATTAATACTATATGTATTAATAACCTCTACATATCGATACAAATCATAATCCTGATTCGTAAAATCATACATTTTTCAACCTCCGTATATTGATAACCTCCATATATTAATAATTTTGTGTGTGTCTAAGAATATTAATATACGGAGGTTCTACTCTATGTTTTTCTGGTTGTTTTGAACAAAGGTAATGTTAATATTATGATAAGTGCTTCTTTGATGATTTTGAATGTAAACTTTGATGTTTTTCCTTCCTATAATTTCAGTAGTATTGGATGTTGTAGAGTAGGTGCACAAATTGATGATATTCTTGATAACAAAGATTAGAATTCCGATGATTATTGAGTAAAGATAGGTAAAATTGAGAGAGCTAAGCTTGCAGGGAAGAACACTGAACTGTATCAAGAACAAAGACCTTATGACATCACAACGACGGAGCAGAGCTCACTTCCCCTTTCTTTGATGTTAACACCTCCTTTTCCACTCGGTGCATGTTTTGTTGCTAACCGTTCAATATACGGAAATTTGGATGGAATTAGTAATGTGAAAATTCATGTCATACTTGATTATTACTGCCGTGGTATACTAGTACCAAATATCCAGTGAACAAACAAAACTCATGTCATACTCAAAACAGTGAATGCTACAGTTAGTTTCCCTATGACTGAAGCTATGGATGGGTCCTTTGTGTTCCTTTTAAATAAGCGCCCATTATTGCGAAGTTTGCATTCATGCTGCTTCATCTGGAAATAGTCAGATCACAGTCTCTCTGGGGCCAAAATATTATCATGAACAACTGTGGCCCCTTACTCCGAAAGCAATGACACATACGGATTGATATAACTATTCATCTAATCAATTATACTCTTAATTTTCTTTGATTTGAAAAAAATCTAATGATGCATTATAGAGGAACTCTTACCACGTCTTATTCATATATAATTATATATACTGCGCAACTAGTGACATATAGTCATATGAATAAAAGCTTCACTAGACGGGTATTTATCAGGGCCGGTGCAAATGTAAAGATTCTAAACCGAAACATATTCTCGGGTCCTACTAAACCAATATTACCTCCGTTTTTGAAAAATAGAAGTTATCATTTCTTTATTTTAAAAGAAAAGTGATTGTACTTCTTTTCTTGAATGGAGTATTAGCCCCTTTTGGTGAGATTGTTTCGAAAATTCGACAATTTATGTGATGGATATATACTATCACGCCCGGGAGTATATAAGTTTAATTTACGAAAGGCGTTAGGGACTGAGGTAACTATAGTGTACCTGGCTACCTGCAAATGGCCTAATCCTAAAAGAAATAAATGGAAAGCACATTATACCATGCATGCACAAGCTCGCAAGTGGCAAAGATTTTGCTGATAGGAAGTAGCAGGTTGCCAAGTACTCCAACCCAAAGTCCTTTATCCATTCATGGAATGTAGTGCATTTCCATCACAAAAGGTAGACTATCAACTTTCTAGAGAACCTATCACATGAAGAAAGGACAGAGATCTTTTGATAGAATTGGACAAAAAATGGAGATTGAATCAAATCATGAAATCAAATTTACAAAGGAAAGAGAAACAAAGACGCAGCAGTGTATTATTATAATTATAATAATCTAGCTAGTGAGAACTGTATCAATGAGCTGAGCCCATCACTCAACAGCTTGTCAATTAAAAACCCCGACAAACTAATAAGATAACTCCAACATATCTCACATGGCTTTTTAACTCGGGATGCTTTCTCTCTTCTTATTATTTTCTTCATTGATAATAATCTGCTAGCTCTCTTTCACTATTTTCTGCTCTGATTTTTTCCTTTTTATTCAGAGAAATACTTCTGTTATTCGTTTTTAGCTTGTGGGTGTTTCATCCAAAATGTGGGAATCAGAAAGTGGGTCTGTTGCTGGAAGAGATTATGACAGTGAAATACTCAGTTCAAACATACATGGAGTCAAGACAAATGGGTTTGAATTAAAAGATCATTCATGGTATATGCGAAAACTTCAAATGAAAAAGATAAAATAAAAAAATGTACTCATTTACTTAGATTGTTTTGAACTTATAGCAGTTGATGAGCTAATGGTTTCATTTTTCTGTCTTTGTAAAGGTATGTTGCAAGTGATATCCCAAGTGATCTTCTTATTCAAGTTGGCAATTATACTTTCTATCTTCATAAGGTATTTGTTAATGTTCCATCTGTTTCTAAAACCCTTTAGTTGGTAATTGTCATTTTCAACTACTTGGATATAAATTTTTTTTTTCTGAATAATACGTAGTTTTGTATCTGTTTTTAGGATACTACTGACTTGAAATTTTGTGTTTTCTAGTATCCTTTACTCTCAAGGAGTGGAAGAATGAACAGAATTATATATGACTCGAAAGAAGGAGACGTAAACAGGATAGAAATGAATGATATACCAGGCGGGCCTGATGCATTTGAACTCGCAGCCAAGTTTTGTTACGGAATAGCGGTTGATTTGACGGCTACAAATATATCCGGGTTAAGATGTGCGGCAGAGTATCTTGAAATGACTGAAGACTTGGAGGAAGGAAATCTTGTATTTAAAACTGAAGCTTTTCTTAGTTACGTAGTTTTATCTTCATGGAGAGATTCGATTTTAGTATTAAAAGGCTGTGAACACCTTTCTCCATGGGCCGAAAATCTTCAAATTGTTCGTAGGTGTAGTGAGTCTATTGCTTGGAAAGCTTGTGCGAATCCAAGAGGAATCAAATGGGCATACACAGGAAAACCAATAAGCCATATGTCGAGTCCCAAGTGGAACGAGATTAAGCAGGAGTCAAGTCCCAGTAGGAATCAGCAAGTTCCTTCAGATTGGTGGTTTGAAGATGTATCGATATTACGGATCGATCACTTTGTTAGAGTCATCACAGCAATCAAAGTTAAAGGCATGAGGTTTGAGCTTATTGGAGCTGCAATTATGCAATACGGGGTGAAATGGTTACCTGGTTTGACGAAAGACGGAACGGAAGATGAGATTAATAATCCTAGAGATGGTTACTCTAGTAGTTGGAAGGGTGGACTTCATATGATAATTTCAGGAAACAAGGAAGAACCTCAAAATGTTGAGATCAAGGAACAACGGATGATGGTTGAGAGTCTGATTAGTATTATCCCACCCCAAAAAGATGGTGTTTCGTGTAGTTTCCTATTAAGACTTCTAAGAATGGCGAATATGTTGAAAGTTGCGCCGGCGTTAATCACTGAACTAGAAAAGAGAGTTGGAATGCAACTTGAACAAGCAAATTTAGTGGATTTACTTATTCCTTCTTTTCACAAGAGTGAAACTTTATACGATGTGGATCTTGTTCAGAGAGTTCTAGAACATTTTTTAGTTCAAGAACAGACTGATCAACTTGCAAGTCCTAGTCGACAGCCTTTCACTGATAAACACGGGTTTGAAACAACTCCAAGAGACACTGTAACTAATGCAAAAATTAGAGTCGCAAGACTTGTTGATAGTTATCTTACTGAGGTGTCTCGAGATAGAAATCTGTCTCTTGAGAAGTTTCAAGTTATCGCCGAGGCTTTGCCAGAATCTGCAAGAACTTGCGATGATGGACTATATCGAGCAGTAGATTCATATCTTAAGGTACCAATAAAATTTCCTCTTATTCATTTCGTTTCTCTGCTGTATGTTACTCATGTCATGCTTCATAGGTAATTTAGCATTTCATATACATACAACATAGAGATGTTTAATTGAAGTGACTGCAAATCGAACTTTAACTTCCTAATCAAGTATAATATATACTCCTTCCGATTCTGGAAAAAAGATATTATAACCTTTTCATTTTAGCCTAATATAGCCAAAATTGAAAAAAATGATAGTATCTCTTTTCCAAAAACAGAGAGAGTATATATATGAAGTCAACAGAACAACCCGATTCCCCCGGAACCTGATAGGACATGCATGTAGTACTCCTATGTTGCAATGTCCTATGGTCAGCTATAAATATATATGACAACAGTACTTGCTCATGTAAACTTCTGTTGAATTCTAAATATGATGTTTCGTATTGTTCTGCTAAAAATTTCTACTTAGGCTCATCCAACTCTTTCGGAGCATGAAAGGAAAAGGCTTTGCCGAGTGATGGACTGCCAAAAGCTCTCAATCGATGCTTGTATGCATGCGGCACAAAATGAACGACTACCACTAAGAATAGTAGTCCAGGTTCTCTTCTCGGAACAGATAAAAATAAGCAATGCAATAGCCAACAATACAATAAAAGAATCAAGTGAATCAAGTTACCACCAACCAATGATCACAACACGAAAAGCGTTACTTGAAGGGACTCCACAATCGTTCCAGGAAGGATGGTCTACCGCAAAGAAAGATATTAATACACTTAAATTTGACCTGGAAAGTATGAAAGCCAAGTACCTGGAACTTCAGACTGATATGGAGAATTTACAGAGACAATTTGATAAAATGTCAAAGCAGAAACAAACATCGGCATGGAGCAGTGGGTGGAAGAAATTAGGCATTAAACTTAGTAAGATGACTACTGAAAATCAAGAAATTGGGCCTCACCAGGTATCAAATACTCATGTTGATCAAATAAGAAAAGCTCCTAGAAGATGGAGGAATTCTATTTCCTGAGCACATTCAACCTTTTATTTTTATTTATTTTTAATCGCGATTTAAGTTTCTTTATGAATAATTTTATATCTATCATCAAATTCTAAATTTTAAGTTAGTGTGTTGTTTGAATGTTTTCCGGAACACATTCAACCTTTTTTTTTTTTTTTTTTTTTTTTTGCGAAGTCAAAAAGATTTTGTTTTCCCTTCTTGGATCGTTCTAGGATTTTTATCATGAAAAATAAGGCTGGTTTCCATGCGCAGCCTCCTCACCCACTGTCACACCTGCAAATGAGGTAACACCCAGTGAGTGTGACCCGATTGCTTATTTTCTTTTTCATAGTACAATGTGATCCGTTTTTCATTAAATTCAAACTTCTTCATCGAAACTTATGATCATAGAGATAGTAACAGGAAAAGGATGGCTATTACTTTGTCCTGTAATGATTTCACTATGCCATTGGTCCCCAGTTCCATAGTGTTCCACATGCTTCAATGGAACCGTAAACCATCAAAGGCTTCAACATCTGACAAAATATTAAGACAGTGATTTCTTTTCTCCTTAATGTGTCATCGTAATCTGCCTTCCAGGTTCCAATCAGTGATTTTGTGAGTGCCAATTATGCTAGCCGAATTGGATTTCCCCAAAACCCACGCCCTTCGTTACCTTGGTAATGACCAATTTTGGGGCCAGTTCGTGCTCTTGTCAAAAACCCAGGCACTAAAGCTTCTTTTGTAGGATTACTAGGACAAGCAGATCAATATGAAAGTACCATTTTATTCTGTGATGCATGACAGCAAGAGTTTTCAGCCTGTGAAACTCTGGTGTACAACTAATTCCATCTTCTTGACGCCGACTAAGAAATACAGTTAAAACTCCGCATATTAATAAACTCTATATATTAATAAAAAATCATAATCCCAAATTGGGCCAGTTATAAATAGTACCAACATCTACATTTTAATATTAATAGATTTTTCTATTCCCCCCATAGGGAATTTACCTCCATATATTAGTATACAGTTTTTTGGTTGAATAGCCAATAGATTTGAATTTCTGGGTCTAGAAGACAAGCAAAGTATAAGTATTGTTATAATATCCTAAATATTCAATATATTTTCCTAATATCCAGAATTGGATATCTCTCCCAAACTGTGTGATTGTTTTTTACAGCAACAGACTAAATTACCCTCTCATTCTCCAATGAAGAACAATAAAACTCAAAACCTTCTCAAACTGCCGCTCCCAAAGAGAAGGAGACTATGTGATGAACACCAATAAGTCTTTTGATGGCTGGTTTTAATTGAAGGAAATGGTGGTGATGGATTTGTATGCGGGTATTAAGAAATCAGTAAAGGTTATCTATTGCAAGTTAATAATGGTTGTAAATCAATTTCTACAAAATCATGGTTGTTCGTTCATGTTTTTACAATTGATTTGGGGGTTTCTTGACATAAACTTAAGTTGGTTCGACAACAAAAAAATTGGATTTGGTAGCAACATATTTTTGGTTCAATTTTGAGATGTTAGTGGAGATGAGATATAGATTTCAAGGATATACAACAAGATTTGGATGAAATCAATACATGGAAGAATTGGGCATCGGTAATTGAGTAATATAGATGCAGATCGGTAATGTAGAAGGTTTAATTGGATTTTCAAAGTTTGGGAATAAATTAGAGTTGGGGTCTGTTCGAGTTTGAATCTCAGCAAGAGCGAACACCAAATAAGAAATGTACAATGTTGTTTCTTCTTCTCTTTTAGCCGTCCATACAATCAAGAAACGATGTGCTCTTCCGTGTATTTACGCTGATAATGGGTGAGAAACTGAAATGTTTTGAATAATTGAATTCTAAGTAAATATGGGTTACTGTCAAATGCATGGAAGGACATGATGAATGGCTTAATAATCAGTAGAGAGCACATCTCTTCAAACCACCAGTTGTGCATATATAGTGCTTGATACAATGCCTAAACCACCATAGTATGATTGGTCACTGTCAAATGCAGGGAATTTTGTTGCTGCGATTTAATGATAAATGGAGGTTATTTAAGTGCAATTACAAAACGTATAATTTTGATTGATGGCACACCTACACAAACAATTGAAACAACACTTGTTTCTTGACTGATATATCACACAAAACTCACCCATACTCACAAAAATTCAATCACATCAGCAACTCATTTCAATCGAAGGGAACTAATCACTAACCAGAAACTTACATAAATCAGTTACCCATCATACTACATGCTATTTCTAAGGTTTTCGGGCAAGAATTCCTGAAATCGCAGCAACAAAATTCCCTGCATTTGACAGTGACCAATCATACTATGGTGGTTTAGGCATTGTATCAAGCACTATGTATGCACAACCGGTGGTTTGAAGAGATGTGCTCTCTGTTGATTTTTAAGCCATTCATCATGTCCTTCCATGCATTTGACAGTAACCCATATTTACTTAGAATTCAATTATTCAAAACATTTCAGTTTCTCACCCATTATCAGCGTAAATACACGGAAGAGCACATCGTTTCTTGATTGTATGGACGGCTAAAAGAGAAGAAGAAACAACATTGTACATTTCTTATTTGGTGTTCGCTCTTGCTGAGATTCAAACTCGAACAGACCCCAACTCTAATTTATTCCCAAACTTTGAAAATCCAATTAAACCTTCTACATTACCGATCTGCATCTATATTACTCAATTACCGATGCCCAATTCTTCCATGTATTGATTTCATCCAAATCTTGTTGTATATCCTTGAAATCTATATCTCATCTCCACTAACATCTCAAAATTGAACCAAAAATATGTTGCTACCAAATCCAATTTTTTTGTTGTCGAACCAACTTAAGTTTATGTCAAGAAACCCCCAAATCAATTGTAAAAACATGAACGAACAACCATGATTTTGTAGAAATTGATTTACAACCATTATTAACTTGCAATAGATAACCTTTACTGATTTCTTAATACCCGCATACAAATCCATCACCACCATTTCCTTCAATTAAAACCAGCCATCAAAAGACTTATTGGTGTTCATCACATAGTCTCCTTCTCTTTGGGAGCGGCAGTTTGAGAAGGTTTTGAGTTTTATTGTTCTTCATTGGAGAATGAGAGGGTAATTTAGTCTGTTGCTGTAAAAAACAATCACACAGTTTGGGAGAGATATCCAATTCTGGATATTAGGAAAATATATTGAATATTTAGGATATTATAACAATACTTATACTTTGCTTGTCTTCTAGACCCAGAAATTCAAATCTAAGGGCTATTGAACCAAAAAACTGTATACTAATATATGGAGGTAAATTCCTTATGGCGGGACTAGAAAAATCTATTAATATTAAAATGTAGAGGTTATTACTATTTATAACTTGCCCAATTTGGGACTATGATTTTTTATTAATATATAGAGTTTATTAATATATGGAGTATCAATATATGAAGTTTTTACTGTATTACTTTACGAATCTGTGTGAGTTTGGAATTAAGGTTTGCTAAATAGGAATGTTCTGGATGTCGACATAATTTGGACATGAATACAATTCTTATCTTTTATTGTCCAAAGATATTCCTTGATACTCAAGGTGATCCCAATCCGAAATATTAAGAATTTTCGATTTTATGCTTTTGATTTTCCAGCAAATCAAAACATATCTCCTGGAAAGTTATATATTAGTTAAGTGCAAAACTAATATTAGATATTTTCTAATGAGAGATTTCAGCATTACAGGTTGGATATTAGTTGGAACTAGGAAAACCGAAATTAGGTACTTATTGCATATCTTAAAATATTCTCGGTTTTGGAATTTCCTTGTTGTCCAACATTAGTCTATAAATAGTTGAGTTTGCATTTCTTGCAAATTATCCTAAGAACTAGGCAAACTTCATTCGTGTTGTTTCTGGTGGAGTAGTCTATCCGGGGAGGAAAGTATCCTAATTAGGCGAAATATCTTACGACCGCTCGTTTAAAGACTTCTGTGGGATCAAGAAGCTCTACGAGTATCGTTAGTGGGAAACTAGATAACTGCATTGTTATTTTAGTTTTTGATTATTGATTTGATTGACTAACAGTTGTTGAAACTTTGATTGCACCTAGTTTGATTATTCATGAGAGCCTTCTCTTCTGACATAAGGGTCACTCATACTAGATCAAAGTATTGACGGGATCTTTAGAACTATCTTTAGATCTAAAGACAACTTGTGATCATTCATTGTTAACAGACTCCGTTCGGTGTGTGATCAATCATAAGTGGATTCCAGATACATACGAAGGCAATTGAAGACTTGAAGACAAGAAGAATTTTTCTTATTGGTTTTCGTATCTCGTGATTTGTGCACATATCTTGATCGGCTGGGATTCGACTTAGGATCGGTTTATTTTTGATAGATTTGATCATATAGTCGTTTAGATCGGAAACTATCATTTGGTGGTATTCTTTAATATCCGAATCTGATTGAAAAGACAAGGGTACCCAAATACACTACAATCTGTTTGTTTCAACCTATAAGTCCTCTACCGAATGTGATCGTCAATGGACAGAGTCGAGATAATACGACAATTCGGTTCACACTTCGTGTGATTGTCAATGGATACGGGATCGAGACAATACAACAAAAAGATAACTTGTGTGATTGACTATGGATACAAGATCGAGACAATACTACAACAAAGTGTGTTACTTGATAATAGGTCCGGTAATAACCAAACTCTATAGGATCACTATCACGTAATGTGGAGTTAACGTATATGTGTATTTTACTTTATTATAATAAACAATTATAATGCTGAAATCAAAGTAAAAAACACAGCAAGATTTTGTTAACGAGGAAACCGCAAATGCAGAAAAACCCCGAGACCTGTCCAGTTTCGAATACTCTCAGAATTAAGTCGCTATACAAAATCTAATACCAAGTTCGTATAGTTGAGACCAAGCAGACTAACCCTAGCTACTTAGTTCCCTCAGTATCCCTGCGCCTTCTCGACTTCAAGAGTCACGCATGTGAATAGTAAGTCCTTTGGATCGTATTCCAAACAACAAAAGAAGAATCTGTTTGGTAACCACTCTAATCAATCTTGCTATAGATTTAGATGAGTCGTGACAAAGGCTCTTACGTTTAATCTAATAAACTCCTTTGTCTGGTTAGATCAATCTAACTTTAACTACCGACATAGTCAAGTATAGATTCGCACTCAATCAATATAGATCTCAAAGAGAAATATAGAGAATGCCGATCTTACACAACTAATCAAACGAATAAATCCGAGTCTAGTTGAATCCCATACGATCAAGGTTTGTGCACACAATTCACAAGATACGAAAACCAATAAGAAATCTTATTCTTCTTCAAATCTTCTTTAATCTTCAATAACCTACACAACACCACTTGAATCTCTTGTGATCAATCACGCACAGAACGGAGTCTGTTAACAATGGATTATCACAAGATGTCTTTAGATCTAATAGTTCTGAAGATACCGTCGGTACTTCGATCTAGTTTGAATGAATCTTATATCAGAAAAGAAAATTCTCAAGCATAAACAAACTAGGAGCAATCAAAGTTTCAACAACCGTTAGTCAATCAAATCAATCGAAAACTAATAACACTGCAATTATCTAGTTTCCCACCAACGGTACTTGTAGAGCTTCTTGCTCCCACAAAAGTCTTTAAACGAGCGGTTGTAAGAGATTTCACATAATTAACATACTTTCCTCTCCGAATAGACGGCTCCACCAAAAACAACAGGAAATGAAGTTTGCCTGACTCTTAGGATAGTTTGCTAGAAATGCAAACTTAGGTATTTATAAACCAAGGATGTTTGGACACCAAGGAGTTTCCAAAACCGAAAATATTCTCATATGCAATGAATGTCAAAATTCGTTTTTCATAATTCCAATAAATGCTTGTCCAATATTTCCGAAATCTCTCAATAAAAAATCTTTAATTAGTAAATGCACATTAATAATTTTTATTCTCTAGAGATATGCATTTATTGCTGGTAATTAAAGCATATAAAACCAAAAACCTTAATTAAAAGATTTTTAATTTATTTCGGCACAGGATCACCTTGAGTACCAAGGAATATCTTTGAACAATAAATGATAAGAGTTACTTCTCGTGTTCAAAGTATGTTGACATCTTTTCACTGCAAATCCTTATTTCATAATTATATGGATTTGCATCCTTGGAATCGGTTATACCACACTTCCAAATAAGTTTAGAATTAGTTTTCCTGTATTCCAAGACTACTATGTGATTGATCATACAAAATCGCATACATGGGTTCAATCGGTTATACCACACTTCCAAATAAGTTTAGAATTAGTTTTCCTGTATTCCAAGACTACTATGTGATTGATCATACAAAATCGCATACATGGGTTCAATCGGTTCTACCAATCACTAGGATCGGTTATACCTAACTATGGAAATACTTGTGATCGGTCACACCAGACAATGGGATCGGTTCCATCTACACATGGTATTACTTGTGATCAGTCACACCAGTTACCAGGACTGGTTACACTAATTACAAGGATCGGTCATATACATTCATGATCGGTCACACCAATTACTAGGATCGGCCACACCAATTACAATGATCGAAGTACTAGAATCGCTTGAGTAAGTACTAAAGTTTGGTTATCATATTTTAGTATCAAAACTCATATAGAGTCGCTTGATTAAATACTAGAGTCAACTTCGAATTAGTTTAGAATTACTTCGATCATTGTAATTGGTGTGGCCGATCCTAGTAATTGGTGTGACCGATCATGAGTGTATGTGACCGATCTTTGTAATTGGTGTAACCGATCCTGGTAACTGGTGTGACCGATCACAAGTAATACCATGTATATATGGAACCGATCCTTGTAATTGGTGTAACCGATCTTAGTGACTGGTGTGACCGATCACAAGTGTTTCCATAATTAGGTATAACCGATCCTAGTGATTGGTAGAACCGATTGAACCAATGTATGTGATTTGGTATTTGATCAATCACATATTAGTCTTGGAAAACAGGTGAACCAATTCTAAACTTGTTTGGAAGTGTGGTATAACCGATTCCAAGAATGCAAATCGATGTAAATACGAAATAAGGATTCACAGTGAAAAGATGTCAACATACTTTGAACGCGAGAAGTAACTCTGATCATTTATTGTTCAAAGATATTCCTTGGTACTCAAGGTGATCCTGTGCCAACGACTAATCTAAATATTTTAGCAAGATTGATTAGAGTGGTTACCAAACATATTCTTCCCTTGCTGTTTGGAATACGATCCAAAGGACTTGATATTAACGTGCGTGACTCTAAAATTAGCAAGACGAAGGGATACTGACGAAACAAAGTACCTAGGGGTAGTCTGCTTGGTCTCAACTATACGAAGTTGGTATTAGATTTTGTATAACAGCTTGATTCTGAGAGTATTCAAAACTGGACTAGGTCATTAACAAAATCTTCCAGTGTCTTTTACTTTGATTTCACATTATAATTGTTTATTATAATAAAGTAAAATACACATATACGTTAACTCCGCATTACTCTATAGGATCACTATAGAGTTTGTATTACCGAACCTATTATCAAGTAACACACTTTGTTGTAGTATTGTCTTGATCTTGTATCCATAGTCAATCACACAAGTTATCCTGTGGTTGTATTGTCTCGATCTCGTATCCATAGACAATCACACGAAGTGTGAACCGAATTGTCGTATTGTCTCTGTCCATAGACGATCGCATTCGGTAGAGGACTTATAGGTTGAAACAAAAAAATTATGGTGTATTTGGGTACCCTCATCTTTTCACTTAGAACCGGTTACACCAATTAACAAAATCGGTCATACCAAATCATAAGTCAGGCATTGTGATTAGTTATACCAAGATACATAACCTAAGTTAAGATCGGTTCTACAATCTAACACATATTAGTCATCCAAATATTTGCAATAAATAGCCGGACCAATAATCCTAATGATTTCCCTTTCTATTCACGAAACAAGTTCATGAATGTACTTCATTTAAAAAAATATAAAACATCGTTTCCTAGGATGAAATCTTCACCATAACCCATTCACATAATCATAACAATATATATAAGATTATGTCAATGTCATATCGATGAAGTTAAAAAGATAAACGTTATACTTCGTAGTCTAATTCCCTAATACTATGATCATACTATTATGATCATGTCACATCACTAGAGTTTTATACAATATGTACAGTATATACAGCTTCGCAGTTATGTTTTCAATATAGCACGACTTGAAAGATACGTTAGGAATGAAACAGTTCAAGTCAATATTACTAACCTCAAGTGGAAGGATGATGTCGTCGTTGTAGTTCGTTACTTCTTCACATTCTTCAGGTCTTCGGAGTAATACTTGTATGTCTCAACATTCCTAGACTTTCTAGTCTAACCTAAACGAAGTTGATTTAGTATTTAATCAAGCGACTCTAGATGAGTTTTGATACTAAAATATGACAATCAAACCTGACATACCAACACTTGGTGAGTTCAACCAAGCTATGCTCTAACAATCTCCCCCTTTGTCAATTTTAGTGACAAAACTCTTATTACATATGGAGCTAAACGAATTACAAAATAACTCATTCTTCATACGCTTGATTCCAAGTTTCAACAGCACAATAACCTGCATATATTCAATTAATAAATACCAATGTTGACATTTGAATAACAAAAGCTTTTACTCCCCCTAAAGTTAAGCTAGGTAAATATCCAATCCGAACATCTTTGTTATTCCCCTTTTGTAGTAATAATTACTACACAGCAATATGATATGTTTCCCCCCTTTAGTCAATGCTTTACTCTTTCGTTAGATATAACGTTTAAGCACAATTGTCATTTCCTTAGTGATTGCAAATCACTTGTTTACTCCAAATATTTCTCCCCCTTTTTGTCACAAAATTACAAAGGTTCGAGCAAATAAAGGACAAACCGAAAGGATCTTACAAATCTAAAAGACTTGTAAACAACCTATAAGAGTTAAGCACAAAGGTTTCACATACCACTTTAGATAACCAATATTAAAACCTAAACCACAAGTAATTTAGTTTTAATATGTTATCAAGGAAACAATTGCCTGAAGAAATTTTCTCTAAAATTCTAACAAATCGATTAAGAAACTTAATTCCCTTGTTAGACCGATTGTGTATGCACAACCGCTTGTTTCGATAAGACCAAAATAAAGATCAGAATTAACTTTATTTCTCTCACCAGACTCTAATTATTCAGACAATAACTTAGACCTTTCCCTTTAGACAAGACAAACACTAGGTTAATTAACTAGTTTTTCTTGTCAAGGCATTCGGTTAGACTTGAATAACCGAATCCTCCAATTTGATAAGTCTAACTAAGATCAGAATTAATTTAGTTTCTCTTATCCGGAATCGATTTGGACTAAACAAATGATCTCGTATTTCGTTAAGCCATAAACAATACATACAAACCAAAATAAATTGACTTGTACAATTATTTTCTTAATCGGAAGCAATTGAAACAAACATACACATTATAGCACCGCAATTGCACCGAATTTTGTTAAGCAAAAACACTTGATACCCAACAATAAAGAAGATACCAAACAATAAGCCAAATAAATTGACACAGTTTTTCTTAACCGGAAACAATTGAATTATACACAATATAATGTAACATATCAATTGTACCAAAATCTTGTTAAGCAAAAGAAAAATATATGCAATATAAACAGGCTTTTCTTAAACAGGAAAACGATTAACTAACAAATTTGTTACCTCGAATTCCTTAGCCACTTCTCCCCAGAAATATATATCATTAAGCGCAAGTTCAAATAAGAACTCTCCTATAGTGTGTTGTCATCCTCTCACAAGAACAAAAGAACAACAACAAAATCAACCTTTACCAGAGAAAGGTTGAATCGGTTTTAACTAATGCGTGCCAATAACAAAAGTTGAAAACCCGAAACACATATGTTATGCTAAACACAACTCATGAAAACACAAATTGATTCAACATATTGTGACTTTTCACATATGAGTTTCAATCGGAACACCTCATGATCCTTTGATAAAGCCTACCAACATGGGCTAGAACTTAATCCCGCTAAATCAAAAAGCCACACAAACCATAAGGGTTACATTCATATGAGATTAAATATTAAGGTTAATAAAAACTGAAATCATACATCCCATAAACCAAATACACATAGCTGAAATATAAACATTCATTCACATGCTATGTAATCGGTAACTATAACACAAATTATAATAATAATTTTATTCATAAATAATTGATAGTTTTATTCAAAATAGACCTTATATAATTCTTGAAGTAAATCAAAACATTGATGTCTATTTTATGGATGTAGAGACTGAATCAAAAATCAAATCTCTTCATGATGTTGAGATATCTTTCTCTTGATAGGAACAATTCTCTGAATTCCTTGAAGAGATTCTTGATCAAAGAATAATTCCTCAACTCTGAGTACGTTAGGTTCTCCTTCGTTTAATCTTTTCAGAACTAACTCTTGTTGCTTGACAAGATGAGATTAAACAAGTAAAGGAATTTTGAAGAGAACGCTTCAACATCAAGACCTCTAATTTTGTTTCTGCACAAATTCGTGCCATCTTGTGAAACTCCTTTTCATAATCGATTATAGAATTTGAAAAATTGACATGATTGCTAGTGGTAGTTTCGTTTCCATTGGAGCTATAGAACCCAGAAGGATCACAGGCCATTTTTTAAGCATACCTTTCTGAAACCCCTGCAGAGAGCTTTGCATGGTATTCTCTATTGTACATAATTCTTGATCCAGAGGAATAGACCAGATTTTTCGCCTTAAGAGACAAAGATTACCGAAACTTATATACCAATAGTTCCCAAAGGCTTGATCACCGATTATGGAAATCATAAATATTCTCCTTTAATATGGAAGAACTGAAATTTTTCAATATCAAAGGTTTTAAGAAAGTGCCTTCTTGTGAATATTTCCATAGATCTCACAAGTCTTAGATGTGTTATATACACTGAACTCATCAAACATAGTTTGAGCACTTCATGATTCAGTGTATTCATCAAGATACTACGTATCTAGTTGAGACATACTATTCTCTTCAATAATTATAGAGAATATTCCTTTATCTGTTCTCTTAGGAATTTTGTTCCTTTTATAAGACAGATCAAACTTATCATAGAAATGACTATCATCAAGATATGTAGGTATTATCTTATGTATTGATGAACTGGAGAATTTGCCATACTCTTTTTTGTTTAGTTCCTCCGTCTTCTTTGTTACCCATTTCCATGAGTTGCTAGTCACTCGATTCTCTTTCCTCTTGTGATGTAATACTCTTTGAGATCTCTTTTGAGGATTTTTGTGAGAACTCTTTGATCTGAGAAAATTGTATGATTTCTTTCAAAAAATATCTCATATTACAACCTTGACAAGAAGTTTTTTTCTCAGAGTTTGAACAAGGTGAATGTTGACAATCTCTTACAACATGACCTTTGATTCCACAATGAAAACATCGCCTGTAATGATGTTTATGATGTTATGGAAATCTCTGATGTGAGTAGTCCAACTTAAGATTATCGGAGAATACAGACACTCTTTTAGAAGATGAAAATTTCTTTCGAGAGCCTTCGATGTCATCTTCTTTTTCCTTGAGGGAAAGATCGAATCAAATTTTATGGATTTATCCGAGGAGGATGTAATCAACTGATTTTTTGACGTCAAAGAACGCATTTTATCTTTTAGCCTTTTGACATGTTCGAAAACTGTCTTTAACTCAAAATCATATGAGATCCTTAAGGCATTGTATTCGTCTTCTGCTGTTTTTCTTAAGATCTCAATCCTCTTTTCTTGACCAATGCTTTTACTTAGTTCTGTGTTATTTCTTTTCCGCATTATATTTGTTTATATAATTTAAATATCACAGGTTGTGCGTAGTTCAATCAATTAGATAATCCAACCTTTGGTTGTTGATATAAATTGATTGACACTTGAACATTGGTCTTTGGTAACGTTCAAGTTGTTTCACATATTAATCAAGCTCATGGATTTCCATCTGTTTGATTTGCTGATTACATTGTGAAATAGAGATACAACTCTTTTATATATTTCCATTGATTGAGTCTGACTGTCTAGTTGATTCTCTTGGAATTATATTGGAGTTTGTCCATACAGATTGCCTAAACAAATATTGGGTGAGGTTGTTAGACCCCTGCTTTTTCAGATTGGATCTTTGAATCAAATGCGATCTTGAGAGAGTCTAAATCAACTTTCAGGGTAGTTAGATCAAGAATGAGTTGATCATTTTCGGCTTTCATATGACACAAATCTTCTAGAAGCTTACTTTCTCTTCCTAGTGCGAGAGTGAGTTCGGTTGCACATGACAGAAATTGTTCGCTTAGTTCATTTAGCTGAAATTGTTTGTTTTTATATTCACACAATCAATATCTCCATTATCATTATGAAGAGATTTTTCAGAATCTGAATCATTGATTGTGAATACAGGGCTTAGCTTAACCTCTTCTTGAGAATATTCATACATATGTTCAGAAGAGAAAGTAGAACTTGCGGAAGAAGCCCATTTTAAACATTTGCTAAATTCAAATCCATAGTGAGACTTTCCTATATCTTGTTATACGTTAACTAAGTCTGTTTTCGTTTTTACTTTTCTTCTTTGTAGACTCATATCTTATAGGTTGGATCGCACCAAACACAAATTGTTAGATATTTTCGTGTTTGCATGCTCTTATACCAATTGAAAAGACGAGGGTACCCAAATACACTACAATCTTTTTGTTTCAACCTATAAGTCCTCTACCGAATGTGATCGTCTATGTATAGAGTCGATACAATATGATAATTCGGTTCACACTTCGTGTGATTGTCTATGGATACGAGATCGAGACAATACAACAACAACATAACTTGTGTGATTGATTATGGATACAAGATTGAGATAATACTACAACAAAGTGTCTTACTTGATAATAGGTTCGGTAAAAACCAAACTCTATATGATCACAACCAAGTAATGTGGAGTTAATGTATATTTGTATTTTACTTTATTATAATAAACAATTATAATGGGGAAATCAAAGTAAAAGACACATCAAGATTTTGTTAACGAGGAAACCGCAAATGCAGAAAAACCCCGAGACCTAGTCCAGTTTTGAATAATCTCAGAATTAAGCAACTATACAAAATCTAATACCAACTTCGTATAGTTGAGACCAAGCAGACTACCCCTAGCTACTTAATTCCCTCATTATCCCTGCGCCTTCAACTTCTAGAGTCACGCACGTGAATAACAAGTCCTTTGGATCGTATTCCAAACATCAAAGGAAGAACTGTTTGGTAACCACTCTAATCAATCTTGCTACAGATTTAGATGAGTGTTTGACAAAGGCTCTTCCGTTTAATCTAATAAACTCCTTTGTCTGGTTAGATCAATCTAATCTAAAAGAGAATTATAGAGAATGCCGATATTACGCAACTAATCAATCGAAAAATACGATTCTAGTTGGATCTCAGTCAATCAAGGTTTGTGCACACAATTCACAAGACACGAAAACCAATAAGAAATCTTTTTAATCTTCAAATCTTTTTTAATCTTAAATAACCTGCACAACACCACTTGAATCTCTTTTGATCAATCACGCACAGAACGGAGTCTGTTAACAATGGATTATCACAAGATGTATTTAGATCTAACAACAGTTCTAAAGATCCCTTCGATACTTCGATCTAGTTTGAGTGAATCTTATATCAGAAGAGAAGATTATCAAGAATTAACAAACTAGGTGCAATCAAAGTTTCAACAACCGTTAGTCAATCAAATCAATTGAAAACTAATAACACTGCAATTATCTAGTTACCCACCCACGGTACTCGTAGAGCTTTTTGATCCCACATAATTCTTTAAACGAGCGGTCGTAAGAGATTTCACCCAATTAGGATACTTTCCTCTTCGAATAGACGGCTCCACCATAAACAACAAGAAATGAAGTTTGCATGGCTCTTAGGATAGTTTGCAAGAAATGAAAACTTAGGTATTTATAGACCAAGGATGTTTGGACACCAAGGAGTTTCAAAAACCGAAAATATTCTCAAGATATGCAATGAATGTCAAAATTCGGTTTTCATAATTCCAATAAGTGCTTGTCCAATATTTCCAAAATCTCTCAATAGAATATCTCCGATTAGTAAATGCAAATTACTAATTTTTATTCTCTAGAGATATGCATATAAAACCAAAAACCTTAATTAAAAGATTCTTAATTTATTTCGGCACAGGATCACCTTGAGTACCAAGGAATATTTGAACAATAAATGATAAGAGTTACTGCTCGTGTTCAAAGTATGTTGACATCTTTTTCACTGCAAATCCTTATTTCATATTTACATGGATTTGCATTCTTGGAATCGGTTATACCACACTTCCAAGCAAGTTTAAAATTGGTTTGCCTGTATTCCAAGACTATTATGTGATTGATCATACAAAATCACATACTTGGGTTCAATCGGTTCTACCAGTCACTAGGATCGGTTATACCTAACTATGGAATTACTTGTGGTCGGTCACACCAGTCACTATGATCGGTTACACCAGTTATAAGGATTGGTTCCATCTACACATGGTATTACTTGTGATCGGTCACACCAGTTATCAGGACCAGTTACACCAATTAGAAGGATCGGTCACATACACTCATGATCTGTTACACCAATTACTAGGATCGGTCACACCAATTACATAGATCGATCATACCATTACATGGTCATTACTTAGGATCGGTTACACCAATTAACAAAACCGGTCATACCAAATCATAAGTCAGGCATTGTGATTAGTTATACCAAGATACATAACCTAAGTTAAGATCGGTTCTACCATCTCACACATATTGGTCATCCAAAGATTTGCAATGAATAGCCGGACCAATAAGCCTAATGATTTCCCTTTCCATTCACGAAACAAGTTCATGAATGTACTTCCTTTAAACAGATGTAAACCATTGTTTCCTAGGATGAAATCTTCACCATAACCCATTCACATAATCATAATAATATATACAAGATTATGTCGATGTCATATCTACGAAGTTCAAAAGATAAGCGTTATACTTCGTAGTCTAATTACTTAATACTATGATCATATTATTATGATCATGTTACATCACTAGAGTAATATACAATATGTACAGTATATACATCTTTGCAGTTATGTTTTCAATATAACACGACTTGAAAGATACGCTAGGAATGAAACAGTTCAAGTTAATATTACTAACCTCAAGTGGAAGGATGATGTCGTCGTTGTAGTTCGTTACTTCTTCACATTCTGCAGGTCTTCGGAGTAATACTTGTATGTCTCAACATTCCTAGACTTTCTAGTTTAACCTAAACGAAGTTGACTCTAGTATTTAATTAAACGACTCTAGATGAGTTTTGATACTAAAATATGACAACCAAACTTGACATACCAAATCTTGGTGAGTTTAACTAAGGTATGCTCTAACACTGATAGTTGTGAATACGAATCTAAGTTATTATAGAGTGTCTTGCTCCTTTTTTTGGGATAAGACTTATAAAAGAGCAATTGACTCTCTAATCCAGCCTTTCTGTAAGGTGAAAGTCAGCTACTACTGCCATAATATCTTTCTTTATTACCTCCCATGCCAGTTTGAGGAACTCCATTGGGTATCCACCTAGCCCAGGAGACTTGTTGTTCTTGAATTCTTTGATAACTGCCCACACTTCCTCTTCTTTCTACCCAAATCTTGTCTTCTTTAGAGATTTTGATGAAGTTATCATATTTGATTTGTGGTCTTGTTTGGTGATTGTATTGAAAAATGTTGAAGTATAACTTGGAAAACTCATTTCTAATGTCTTCTTAACATAAGTTATTTATCCTATCAATGGTTATCTTCATGATTGTATTCCTTTTTCTCCTTCTATTTTCCAAACAGTGATAATACCTATTATTAGTATCTCCCTCTTTGAAGTACTGAGCTTTAGACCTTGCAAACCATTTTCTTGCACTGTCAAGGTTGATTTGCTTAAGTTGAGTTCTCCATTGTACTATGTAGATGAATTCGTCTTGATTTAGAGGCATATGTTCTTCTGTAGATTTCAATAGATCAATGTTACAGATGAGTTCCTCTTTCTTCTCAGAGCCCATAAGTGACTCTGACCCATCACTTTATATAGAATTTTAGATTTTGAAGCTTTTGATATGATATAACTTGGTGACCCATGAAAGAGCATTGAGTCCCACCAAATTTGTACGTTAGCTAGGAAGTTAAGGTGAATTAACCAAAAAGATTCAATTCTAAATGGAGGTTTCTTTCTCTCTAGTTTACCAGTAGTAAGTAGGCTTACTGAATGATTAGAAATGGTTCTAGACAAAAGAGTTTGAGTGATTTCAAGAAATTTAGCTTCAAGAAGGGGAGATATCAGAAATTTGTCAAGTCTACAAAGAATTGGGTTCTCCTGCATGTTAGACCAGGTATACATTCCTCCATTGAGTGGGATATTAATCATCTCTTGGTTTTGAATGAATTCATTTAGAAGTTTTTTCTATCTCTGTGAGCCTCCTGCTTTATTTCTTTGTCTTCTTCTTGTGGTAGCATTAAAGTCCCCTGCAATGCACCGTGCATATGTATCCCAACCAGTTAGGTCATATAGTTCCACCCAAAAAAAAAAAATCTTTCATGATAATCACTAGGAGAGTAAACATTTGTATAGCACCAAATGAAACCACCCCATCTGCATTTAAGCTTGACTGAAATAGTAGAAGGCCCAATTATTTCCTCCAAATATTCAAACATGGAATCATCCCATATTGTAAGCATCCCTCCAGAAAGTCTTTGTGACGAAATTTGAATCCATTTATTGTTGGCGTTTCCTTAGATATGAATAACAAGCCATTTTGTCACCTTCATCATTTTGGTTTCCTGTACTAGAACAAAATTAGGTCTAACTTTACTGATTTTGATATCATCCCCGTCATATTCCATAACAAAATATTAAGATCTATTTAAATCGTTAGATCCCAAGTTAACCATCCGAGTTCTTCATCTTCTTCCGCCAGAACAATGCAATTTTTTTATTCACTAGTCCATTGGAGAATCTTCAATTGTTTCAGCCATGTTATTAGCAACCCGAGGTGTAGAAGTTTTACTCTCCCTTTGATCCTTTGATGCTTCAATCATTTTAATGTGTTTTTACACAATTTCTGCAAAGACAGATCCTGCTCTCCTTTCCTGATCACCAAAATTTGCCCCAATAAGGATTGATGCTTCCATAAGTAAATCCATAGTACAGTAAAAAATCTATATATTAATAGCTTTGGGACTTCACAAAATTATTAATATATGGAGGTATACCAATTTTTTTATTTTTGCTAATTCAAAGTATGCAAATGACAATGGATACGGGTGCCTTCATTGATCATCCAAATGAGCAACAAATCGTATTCGCTTTAATCGAAGAACGATGGAATTAGACAAGAAAAGGAGGGACATAATCCCGATGATGATTATACAAAGATACCAAATGTTTCATGCCAAAAAAATTTAAACATGCTCGACAAGTTGTAAATGTTTTGGCTTCAACAAGAAGGTGTTAAAGTTGCACCATTTTCTCAAACAACTATAGATGAGTATTTTGTTTCATCTTAAATTTTGATTTGATGTAACAAGATCTATAATTAAGTTTCCAACAATGAAGGTTATATTAATATATGGAAGTAAATTCTTTATAACGGGACTAGAAAAAGCTATTAATATTAAAATTTGGAGGTTATTACTATTTATAACTAGCCCAAATTGGGACTCTGATTTTTTATTAATATATATGGAGTATCCATATATAAAGTTTTTACTGTATTGTGAATCTCTACTAGATTTGTTGCTTTTGAGGAGAAATGGAGATCTTGGTTCTTGAAAACATACCATTCTTTCTTCCTCAGGGAGAAATAAGGATATGATCTGGTATGGTTTTAAATGGAGAAATCACCAATTCCGATGTTTTCGTTTTTTCTTCTTCATTGAAACGGTCAAATAATGATTTAATTCTATTAGTTTAACCGTTACCAGGGATGCTTTCTGTCTGTTGGCTCGGCCCTTGTCACGCACCTCTGTCATGTGTGGGTTATTAACAACTTCAGTCCTTTCTGTGTAAGAAAACTTAAAATTTGAATTATGTTGACCAGTACTGAAACCTCTCTCCAGCAACTCTTTGGTTTTTCGGAAACTTTTCACCGTCGATTTATTTTCCTGAGTAAACCCAACATCACATTCTACTGCTAGCATCAGATTTAAGTTTTCAATTGAAACCTGAAGGGCAATAGGTAAGGATGCTCATGAGCCGGTACGGCCCAGTTTTCTGTTGGAACCGGTCCCTGTACCTGGTGTTGACCGGTACCTCATTTTGAGGACCGGTACCTGGACTTGGACCTGTACCGGTAAGACTGTCCGGTTCCACTCCGGTACCGGGTTTTTACCCTATCACTTTTCTTATATCTTCATTGAGTTTCCAGACAAATTGAACATACCAAATTACAATGAACAAATTTCAAAATTCATCCTTAACTTATTTGCATAAATCATTATAATCACACTAATTTGCATACTGAACAAAAATTATAAACATTATCCCTGCCTTTAATCAAACCATAACAATTAATCACGATTGTTTTGAATCAAAACTCTTCAACTGTTCCTCCATCTGATTCCCCTGTTAACCCTGTGAAACCTAATATCATTAGCTCAAGATCTATGAATCTGAAATTAATGAAATCAATTTCAATTAGAAATTGGAGATTCAGGAATTGAAATTGAAATTAATATAATTAGCTCAAAACCCTAACTGAGATAGATGAAATTAACTTTTGAGAGTGAAATCAGCAAGGAAGGAGATACACAGCTGCAGTACTACCGTGATTTGGTGGATGCATAGATTGCTCGATTACCCACGATGGGATTGGTTTGTTGTTGTTGCATTTGATTAATAATCAAGTTTAAGAAGAAATCAATGAAGAAGAGATTGTACGGTGTTCATGGGTTTTGTTGATTATTTTGGTGGCTGTAGCTCAAGTTGCACATGATGTATTGAGTTGGAATCAAATGAGGTTTCGATGAAGTTTCCTTAGATTAACCTGAAATTCAGTTGAAAAAACATATAGAAAAAGATTGAACATCGGTAGTTCTTCATAGGAAAAGAAGAAGAAAAATGGTAGGGGTTATATACTCGATAGGGCTTCAAACCTAGGAGCGACGACTACGATTAGTTTTTAACCACAAGATCAACAGCTAATATTAACTGGTTCTTATGGTCCGGTACAAGCCGGTCCCCCCCAAGAACCGTTCCCTGTACCTGGTCCTATCCCGGTTCTCATATTCTGTCCCGGTCCCTGTACCGCCTATACCGGTTTCGGTACGGTTTCGGTCCGGTTTTTCCGGTTCCAGTCCGGTATAGTGACCGGTTTTTGTGCATCCTTAGCAATAGGGATTTCAGCAAGATTCTCCTTTACTCCGATTCTGCAACAGTTTGGGTTTTTGTGAGCAGTTTCTCCAAAAACTTCAGCTAATCCTCCCATTAAATCTCCAATCAGCACGAAGTTTTTATGACTCCATAAATGAAGTGGAAGACCTTTTAATTTCACCCATTGAAAATTTTCATGTACCTTGTTTACATTTATTACTTCATCATTAAATTTCCACCTTCTCACTTCAATTGAAGTCCTTTTGTAATTTCATTTGAGTGGTTCCCAACAACTGTCCCATTCTGCATCATTATTTGGATGGAATGTCGCTGAATTGTCACTTGATTTGGAAATTTACGGTGTCTATCCTATTTAAGTTTTTTTGGAGACTGCTTTGCCACTTGATTCCAAGAAAGAATGCCCTGAGTTTTGTATATGAAAGTCCTACTCATTCTGTTATAGTATTTTCCACAAGTATCTTGAGTAGGAAAATCTGCGTATGATGGAACGAGTTTGGTTGTAGACGTCTGAATACCCATACACTTGTTTAAGGTATTCTTGAACTTCCATATATCGTTCTGATTTTTTACCAACAGGAATGCATATGAACTTGTTTGATGATTTGCTAGTATCAGTTCTTTGAACTCTTATGAATTCTCCATTGTTGTTAAATAGAGATTCAATAAGGAAAGCAAAGTTTCCATCCTTCATAATCCATCTTCTTTTGACAGATTTGCCTAATAAAATCTCTTCCAAAACCTCGTTTGTCCATCCTCCAATCGTTGAAGACATATGAATCCAGAATCTAGAATTACCCCTACCCTTGTCTTCGATCTTCAGTCCATGTTTTGAGCATAGCTGATGTGGGGAGATGTCAAACACTTTTCATTCAATTTGGTAGTTTTCCGTCCAGCTCCCTCTCTCTCATCTTTTGCGGTTTACCCTCAATGTAACAAGGAATATATTCTGTCATTGATGCATGTAACTTGTTACCGTTGCAATTCTTCCACGGAGAGCAGTCTATCATTATAAATAATCACGAATAAGCAGATGAATTAGAATACACAGATGCTTAAGATGAGAATTTGATTGTGAAAACTCACCATATATATAATTGGAAACATTAGCTACCATATCTTTGTATGTGACTAGTCGACGAATGTAAACGTTAAGGTTAAAGAAATTCGTGTTCATTATAACGTCATGTCTTTCACTTTAAGCCATTAAAGAAATTCATGTTCATTATAACGTCGTATCTTTCAACAATTCTGCAATAGAATTATTGAAAAGTTTGAAAATCTTGAATTTTTTTAAAACTCACAACTTTTGGAGAAAAAGAAGGACTGTAAAATAAGATTTACAGATCTAAACTTTATACATAAAGGAAGAAAAAAAAGTGAAAAGACGTGAACGCCTAGGCCGGTCTATTATCTCCACCAAATTTATCCACTACCACCTGTCATAAATAAAGTACACTGCTTAAGCTTTTCGGTTTCCGAGAAGGTGGGGGAAAACACAAAGTAAACCCTTCGATTTCCGAGAAGGGTGACGAATACACCTCACGTGGAAAATTGTGCTTATTGGTTTTGAGTTGGAAACCCATAAAATTTTTACATTTTTGTTATCACTCCAATGGAAATCACACATCAACTTTCAGAACAGAATAAGGAATATTAAACGATGACGATGACATGCAACGTTCAGGCAGTCTAGAAAGAACACTGTTGGTGCCATTCTTAACCGATCAGGGGAAGAAGAAAAAATTACCCATAAAAAAAAAATAAAGAACACCGTTAATTCAATGTTTAAAAAGATAAGATTTCTTGTAACACATGATAACCGCCTAGCAACAAAACTATACCGCAAGATGCTATTTAATAACGGACCAAATCCCTTCCATTTTTCTAATAGGTTAGTTGTTGTACTTTTTGGATAGAATTTGTGTTTCCGCTAACCTAGAACCAATTGAAAGACAACAAGGGAGTAAGTAAGACACACAGCTCGGGGAATTTCAAATACAAATGAAAGGATTCATATATATTTTTCATTTTTCTTTTGGCACCACCATTATTAAAGGGTTAGTAAAGCTCCTCCCAATAAGTACAGCATTTCCAGCTAACCAAGAACAATATATTATTGTCCTCATTGTAATGTGGGTGAAACTAAAACACGTAAATTTTCATTAGCCAAGAAAGGATATGGGTTGGTCTTCTTCACTTACACTACTATTAGGTCAACAAATAATTTCATCGACATAAGACCTTAAATCATTGAGAGCAGTTCCGAGACTTTGAGTTAGTAGCACACAAAAAAAGTGAGTTGTTAAGATTACCATTAGAAAAATCTCCTTAACTTTCAAAATTCACTTCCAACCCAGAAAAGAACACAAATAATCTCTTGCAGTCTCCCTAGAATACTCAACCAGTCAACTACTCCCAACTTCCCCCCTCTTCCATTAAAACCCCCCATTTCTATCACTTTCTCCAATTAACATCCTATTCACCCATAACCCACATTTCAATCGCATCGGGAGAGCTACTCATACAACTACCCATGTCTGGTCTCAACACAATGTTGATATCTGTAACTATACTTTTCTCACTCATTTTCTCAACAAGCAATGCTCAAACATGTACAAACTATACATTTTCTAGTAACAAAATATACAGCTCTTGTAATGATTTACCAGTATTAAACGCATATCTACACTGGAATTATAATTCTACGTCGAAAACAATGGATATTGCTTTCCGCCACACCAACATGACTTCCTCAAAATGGGTTGCTTGGGGTATAAACCCAACAGCAAAAGGAATGATCGGGACACAAGCTTTAGTTGCATTTCAAGATTCTAATGGAACTTTGAAAGCTTTTACTTCTTCAGTTACTGGTTATACTACTCAATTACAGCAAGGAAATCTTACTTTTGGTGTTCCGTCGATTTCAGCTCAACTTGTTAATAATGAAATCACTATTTTTGCAACTCTGGAGCTTCTTAGTAGTAATACTTCTACTATAACTCAATTATGGCAAGAAGGTCCTGTTAAAGGTGATTCTTTGATGGCTCATGTTACTTCTGGAGATAATATCAAATCAGTCGACACTTTGGATCTCCTCTCTGGTCAAGCTACCACAACCCTTAGTGGTGGGAATTCAAGACAAAAACGAATGAATGTAAGTAATAATCATGATTATTGTCAGATCAATTGGATCAGAGACAAGTCTTTAGGTTAATTAGTCCAACATCCTGCAGTTCAAAGGTTCCTCGGCGCCAAATATTGTTGACACTCTGGGTTGCTCTATTTTGGACTTACAGGATTGATAAATGTTAATTTTTGCAGGTGCATGGAGTGTTGAATGCAATAAGTTGGGGTATTCTAATGCCACTGGGAGCCTTAATAGCAAGATACCTGAAGGTGGTTGATTCAGCTGGTCCTTCATGGTTTTACCTTCACATGGCATGCCAACATGTTGCATATGTTGTCGGTGTCACTGGATGGGTTCTAGGTCTAAGACTCGGTTCTGAATCTGTTGGTATTCAGTATTCTGCCCATAGATACATTGGCATTGTCCTCTTCTCCCTCGGAACACTTCAGGTACTCGTTGTTTGTTTTTATTTATACCAGCCGGTCGTGGAGATCCCGAGTTTTATATATGTATTGACTGTAACTTTGTACATATTGAAAATCTTGCAGGTGTTTGCTTTGCTCCTCAGACCAAGTCCGGACCACAAGTACAGATTCTATTGGAATATTTATCATCGTATGACTGGTTATACCGTAATTGTACTCAGTGTGATCAATGTGTTTAAGGGTCTTGATATCTTAGACCCAGAGAAGAATTGGAAAATGATTTATGTCATTATAATCTCAGTGTTAGGTATTATAGCCATAAACCTTGAAGTCTATAAATGGATCAGAGTGATGAAGATGAAGAAGAAGAAGAACGTCAAATCAGAAAACACGAATCAAGCATACGGTGTGAATGGAGTCAATTGATACAGTGGTAAACCACGACAGTCTAGTGTGGATTTTTAAGATAGGCGTCAACTTTGCAAGATTATTCGGACTTGTTTTTCAATTCTTTTTTGTTACTTTTCCGTTCTCAATGTAGGTTAAAACTTGTTATTTGTCAGATCGGTGAATTTTAATGCTGGAATGTTGTTAGTGTACTGCATAGTATATGTTCTGTTGGTAAAGCATTGTTTTTTCACTTCATCATGTAGATACGCCGCAACTAAGAAACATAGACCCTGCAACATGTGCATGTACTATCTTGGAAGAGTGTCCACAATGTAAAATCCTGTGGTTTTTATGATTTGAAATCGTTGTGTGCATGTATCCCTCCTCCCCGGAATGTCTGTCCATAATATTTCAGTTTCTTGACGTCATCTGAAGCAAGAAAGAAATTGGTAGAGCCTGCAAGGCAAAAATAACATAACTAACGCTAAATTAACAACGCAATATTCATGTAGAATTTTAGAAACAATAAATTGGTTCAGTAATCCTTAAAGAATTGTAAACACCCCAAAATTAGTGAAGGGTCTCAGAGAGACTAATCCCAATACACGGTACAATTCTCTGAAAAGCTCTGTCTCTCTAAATGCTCGGTCTTCTTTTATAGGCAAAGCCTAGCATTAAGATGACTTACACGTGCACTCTAGTACCCTCTTTAACAAGACTCCCTATATTAACAGTACACGTGTACTTTATAATATGGTTTACTTAGGCAACCGCTAGCCTCTCCTTGCGGTGCAACCCATATCCGCCACGTCATCCTTCAGTGATGGCTCCGGCTTTGCCCTATCTGGAGCCCCCACTCTATACTCACTCGCTTATACCAAATCCGGTTACTTACATTAGGCCCCCTTGACTGTTTGCCAAACTTGATAGTTTTGGCAACAATCAGTATGTACACGGAGCTTGTTTGCATCATTCTTATGCTTTTCGAGTCAGGTTTTCCCGGATCCCCCTAGCACGGATTCTTTGTCAGTTGGTCTCTTCTCTTCTGGTTTTCGTTCCTTCATCCCTCTATTCGGCTATCATCATCTCGAGTCTTCACTTTGCGGTGTTCATCCGTCCGATTACGACTCCGACTTTGCTTATGTCAGGATTTCTTATCCATCATGACTTCCGAATATTTATGCTATCACTATCTCAGCCCCTTGACCGTCTATTATGACAACAGTCAGTAGAATGAGTCTTGTGAAGAGGTGCATCTAATGGTTTCTTATCCTACCATCCTTCCTTTTCCTGTACTAGTCTTATGCCACGTGTGTAATTGTTGTTATTACCGATTGAATCGCCTTTGTCATTTTGTTATTCCATCTTTTTGGAGCTTCTCGGTATAAATTCCTTTCACTTATCTCATATTCATCTTTAGTGTTGTTTTCCCTTCGCTCTTCTTCATTTCTTCTTTTCTTCCTCCCCCTTCTGCCTTCGGATTCTTGTTATGGCGCATCATCCTGAAGGACACTCGGTAATTTTGGGCACAGCCCCGGGCTTGGTGATTAGAAATGATTTTTCAAAAGAAGTCCATCGCATGCAACTGGTCCGGGAAGAAGTGGAGTGCTTGGTCACCCATCGTCTCGCTCTCCAAACTCGACTCCGTGCTCAGTAGGTGGAACAATCGAAGACCTATGAAATGACGCTTCGAGAAAAGGCTACACTTTCCATACTAACTCGCACTCATCAGCTCCTTTCTGAAATAGATGTCGAGTGCAGGGCTGTACAACGATCCTTGGATGAGGCCCGCGCTTTCTTGAACGAAGTGGATCAAGCTATCGTACGGTGCCAAGAGAGAGAGAGAGAGAGTTCCTGAATGCTAATGTCGTTACTTATTATTAATGATTTTCTAGTTTTAGTTCTGCAGTCGTTACTTATTATTAATGATTTTCTAGTTTTAGTTCTGCAGTTGGCCATAATTGGGCTATTAATTGTTGCATTAATCCCCTCTCCTTTCTAGTATAAATAGACTTGTCTCATTTTGGTAAATCCACAGTCTGCCTTTGCTTTCTTTGTTATATACGTATGTCTCGTACTCGTTTGATTTTGGAGATCGTCCGGCTCAATCATTTCTCCCTAGTTCCCTATTGCATTCAATCATTTTGTAGCTAGACACGATCATTCGTATGCCCGCGTGGTGGATGCCAAGCGTCTGATAGCTAAAGCTCGGGATGAGAGTATCTTGTTGTTTCTCTTGTTATTCGTGCATTACCGCTATTATTGTAGATGTAGAAAATCCTACAACTACATCCAACAATCCACAAGATCTTGCAGCAAACGTAAGTAAATAAGAGATTCATAAGAACACAAGATATACGTGGTTCGGCATGATTACCTACGTCCACGGGGGTGAAAGATTGATCTTATTACTTCACACAAGGATACAAACTCAGATTCTCTCTACGATACCCTCTCAGTATGCTCTCACTTACTTACAGATTGCTTGCTTTCTTTCTTGACAAATCTCCCTATTTATAGCCTAGCTCGCTCATACAACAAAGTTACAATGTGAGTCGCGGTTCATCCTACTTGATGATCTTGTCGGGTGATGAGTAACGTTCCTTCCGATATTTATTACCCGATCCTGGTATGATCCCGATGAAGGTGGTTCTTAAAATGCTCCTTCCCGATATTGATGTCTCGATTCCCTCTAACCCGATGTCGCTTTCTCTCCCTATCTGAACTGATACCTTTATTCACTGGCCCCACTTTGACTGAGTTCTTCTGCTCTGCCCACGTGCTTTGCCAGTGTACTTGTCATCCCGGTTCCCGATGAGCATCTTTCCATCACATACGAGTATCTTCTTTACACGTGCTTGCTCCACGATTGCCTGGTTGGTATCTATTTCTTTGTGCTTGGGTTATAGAGGATGATTCGGTGTTGTGCATTGTTCTTTCTTCAATGAGTCATGGCTCGAGATCGCTCCACCTAGATCTGTCATTTATTTACACCTACATTTATGTCCCTTCTTTCGCTCGTGTGCCCAACACGAGGGGAAGAAACTGCTTCGTCTCCCACGACTCTGGTCATGCCGCGTTTTCCGGTTTGCTTCCCCCCTCATTACTTCGACCTTTATGACCCGTTACCTCTTCTGTCGGTGGTAACCGTTTGGACTATAAATGCAAGTGGTAGGTCCTTGGTTTCTTTCTTCACTTATTATTTTCTCTTAAGATCAAGCGTTCTCTACTTCTCCGCCTCTGCAACTCCTCATCTTTTTTTCTTAACTTCCTCATTTTTATTTTGCTGTTGCTGACCTTGTCCTCCGCTGTTCTTCACCGCTTCCATGTCTCCGTTTTCCGAACCCTGGTTATTTTCTAATGACTTCCTCAACTCCATCCATGACTGAAAAAAGGTGTGTAAGTTATACTTTTTATGATGAAGATAACTTCCCTTTAGATGCGTCGTTTATCGTTGATAGCCCTTCCCATCATGCTCGTCGTGCTCTTGATTCGCTCTTTTCTGATGATTCTTCTCTTTTTGCGTGTAGGACTGAGAAGAAGACCTATAAGTATACCAATCTTTCTGATGCTCAGTTTATAGACCAATTGAAGGAGGAATACAACCTCCATGAGTATGATTTGGAATTGTTGGCTGGTCAGAAAGGGCAAATGAGAAGGGAGTTGGTTGATGGTTTGTCCCACTCTTCTAAGGCGACCATTATCACCAAAGGACAGCTTGAGCTCGGGTTACGATTTCCCTTGTATGATCCGATTCGTCTTTTTGCCTATGAGGTTATGTCCCAGCTCCATCCTTATCGGGCCTTGGCTCAGTGGAACGGGAATACCTTTCGCCTTATGGCTGAATGGGAGAGGCGAGGAAAGGGTGAGTGTTCCCCGACTTCTTGGTCGACCTACAGTCCTTCTGATGCGAGCAAGTATACTTCGGCTAGCTTCCTTAGGAATTATCGAAGCGGGACTTCCTCTCTCGACTCTTTGGATGGTTTTGCTGCCAGTCCTCATCGCCTCAAGGTTCCAACTGGCGGGTTCGAGAAATTGATGCTAGATGAAGACCCCGAGGGTAGCACTAATACTAATAAGCATGCCCGACACACCAGTGATTCTGTCTGGGATTGGGTTCCTCTTGCTATCCGCGGCCCTATTTTGAGTGGAAAATTTCCCCCTCCTGACTTTCCCGCCGAGCCTTATCAGTTCTGGGTGGTTAATGCCGATCAGGTAAGGCTTTTGTCCTCTTGCTCGTCTCGGGTCTATTGTCTTAACGATGTCGGGTAACCAGAAAAGTTTTTTAATTATTTCATTTTTTTGTAGCCCAAGTCTCAGGGTAATCATCCTAAGGCTCCCAACACTCGAAAGAGAGGCTCTAGTACCAGGACTAGGGAGGAGCCAGTGAAGGTAACAAATATACTGCTCTGTTCTCAGTACATATACCTGCCCCTATTTGTTGCCTTAAATGGATCTGACGAAGTTGCGTTTGCAGAGATCCAAGACTGGTGAAGAAGGTGTGGAGAGTTCATCTGGGAAGGATGGTGAGGATCTTGACGATCGATTGCCTTTATCCCAATTTGTGCCCAAAAAGTTGGTGAAGAAGAAGGATTCTGACGTCTCATCTACCATTGTAGGTGATCAATCGGGTGGTAAAGGAGCTGCATGGGATAAGACCACTCCGAAGAAGAATGTTCCCCCGTCTTCTAAAGCCTCCACTGCTGGCAAAGGAGTTGTGCTTTCTGGTACTAATGTGGTTGTGGTGATGTCTGATGATGATGACAATGATGAGTTCTTCGGTTCCGATGACGAGGACGATCTGTCGGGTGGAGGAGAAGAGCTGCAGGAACCCGAGATTCCCGCCCCTGAGGATAACACCTCTACCCGAAACGATCTAGTGAACCAGAATCCTCCCAACGAAGGGACAGTTGGGAATTCTTTCTTTACTTTCTCGGGTCCCGTGTGTGATTCCTTGGGTGCTCTTACTTCTCCTAGTTTCAGTTCCCTCTCTGCTGCTGAAATGCTGAAGATCGTGCCCCTGTATGGTTCCGCTATGAGGGATTCTCTCAATGCTATGGTGAGTCGTCTTGTTTTAAGCGTGTAGCTATCTTTGGTGTTTTTTCTCACATTAGTGACTTAGTTCGAATTGGTCCCTTTAGGCCACAAACCAGAGGCTTCTTGAAGCTGCTCTTCACGAGAGAGAATTGGCGGATCTTCGGGTTCAACTTCATGGGGAGAAGGAGAGTGTCCGAGGACTTGAGAGGCAGCTGGCTGATGCAAAAGGTACTTTTGTTAAACCTTGTTATTGTTGATTGATGATGTAGTGCCAATATCCTGAGTCTAGTATTGTCTTCTTAGCCGAGATATCTAGTTTAGATCGAGACTCCATTTCTGAGTACCGCACTATGCCCAAGAAGTTGAACATTGAAAAAGAGCATGTCGCTACCCTTCAACAGAAGATATTCAACAGGATGATAAGATTGACCGTCAGGCCGCCGAGATTGAAAGTCTTCAGTCCGAGCTTCTTCGCTATCAGAGATTTGAGTATGTACCCGAAGAAGTAGACAACCTCCGAGCCGACTTATCTCGGATGCAAAGAGTTGCAGGTGATAGGAAATTATTGATCGACTGCTTAGAAAGTCAGTGTAGTAGTTTGAGGCATCAGAAAATGGATCTTCATGTCGATCGTAAGCGCTTGTGTCAGTCAAGGGATGATGCCGAGAGGTCTGTTCAGTAGTTAGAGGAGAGGCTTCTTGGGCTTGACCAAGTATCGCGGGATTTAGAGTGAACTCGGACCCAATTATCGGGTCTTCAGTTGGCACACGATCGGCAGAAAACTGCTTGGGGTAAACATAAGCAATTTTGTCCCACTAATGAGTTCAGTGAACAACAATTTAATGAGTTGGTATCAAAGATGTCTGCTCTTGAAATCAACCTCTCTTTATCCGAAGAAACTTTAAAATTAGTTTTCCCGTGCTTTCAGGTCTTTGTGCATGCCCTGTGTTTTTCGATATGTCTCCTTGCTTTTTTGTATTAGTGAGCTTGTGTATTAATCGTGTGGTTATCTATGTCCCTGCAGCCGAGCAAGGAAAGGTCAAATCCTTGGAGGAAGAGGTTGTCCATCTGAAGAGCAATGAGGCTCATCTAAATGCAAAAATCGACACTGTCGATGCTGCTACTGCCGAGTTAACCTGCCAACTTGCTGAAGCGAAAAAGAAGTATGAAGTCGAGCTTGCTGCGAAGATCAAGAAAGGGGTGAAGGAGTTTATTAAGAAGAAGAAGGCCCTAGTTGCAGCCAAGAAGTCGGGCTCGGGATCGATTCCTCCGACTGAGTAGTTCATGCCTTTTGTAGTGCTGCGCCACTATTTTGCCCCTTGTGTTGGGTTGTAATCTTTTCTCACTTGAACACCTATAGTTTTTGAACAAATTCAACTTATTTCATGGGGTGCTACGTCACAAATTGGTTTGTTGTTTCGAAGTTTATTACTCTTTGACAATGTCTTTCATCTGTTCATATTATGCTTGGTAGTTCAGAACCGGTATCCTTTCAATTTTCTGCATTTCATATCAACATTTACAAGTTAGTAGAAACTCAAATTCTGTCGAACACACTCAACAGGGAGGGTCATCAGGACCAATGCCATGTCCCGACTGAGGTATCTCATCATTGGTGTTGTGACCCAATGGAAGTGTATTAGGTCATTCCTAGGTTCTATGTCCCGATTACCCCAGGTTAGTTATCAATTAACTATCTCGGGCAAGTGAAACTGGTCACTTGCGATGGGAGAAATATTGTATGCTCGGCTACCAAGTACTCATGCCTTGGTAACCGGTTACTATCTTCTAACCACCAGAACCCTTAGACTACCTCGGCACTTGCACACTGCCATCGCCCCGAGTTCGAATAGTCCGCCGAGTGTAAGTCGCCTCGGAACTTGCACAATGCCATCTCCCCGAGTTTGAAACGACCATTCGAGTGTAAGTCACCTCGGTACTTGCACACTGCCATCGCCCCGAGTTCGAATGACCATAGTCGCATATGTCATAATCCTTTCTATCTCTCGTGGATATTGGAAGGATTCGAATGACAGAGTATTATACATGTCTATACACCTCTCACGGGTGGTATAGTTTCAAGTGTCGCGCATTCCATAGCCTTGGTTCCGGAGTCCCATCAGGATTCAGTATCTTGTATGCGCTTTCTCCTACTTTTGACACGATGGTGTATGGTCCGCCCCTTTGCTTGCCGTAGTGCAAGTTGTGCAAGGTTTGACAAGCCGACGTAAAAACTATGTTATATTTTTTGGAGATATTCTCTAGTCGACCCGGTACTTGCTACTGGAAAAGGCTTTGGATTTGGATTTGGATTTGGTGTATGGTCCGCCCCATCTTGCCGCTAGTTTCCCGCCCTTATTATCACGTTCATAGATGGGTAGTTCCTTTATCACCAATTGCCCCGGGTGGAATTCTGTCGGGCGGACCCTTTTGTTGTACTCGCGTTGTAACCGCCTCTGATAATTCTCCATCTTTTGCAGAGCCATTTCTCTAGTTTCTTCTAAATCATCAAGCTTGGCTAAGATCAAATCTGACGATAGATTTCGCCTCCATTCTTCCGTTCTTGTGGTTGGTATCATTGCCTCTGTTGGAAGAATTTCCTCGGTCCCATATGTAAGCATGAAGGGTGAAATACCTGTGGCCTACCTTCGGGTGGTTCGATAGGCCCACAACACGTTGTACAACTCTTCACACCATTCGCCGTATTCCTCATCCAACTTCTTTTTTAGATTATCTGCTATTGTCTTGTTGGTGATATCGGCCTGCCCATTACTTTGTGGGTAGATGGGTGTAGCTTTGTTTTTTATGATGTTAAGGTATTGAACAACAGATCGATATTCTTCCCTTGCAGTTGTTTCCCGTTGTCCGAGACAATGGCTGCTGGAATGCCGAAACGACAAATAATATGCTCAAAGATGAACCTAAACATGTCCTTATCCCGAATATGTCTTAAGGGTGCGGCTTCGACCCATTTGGTGAAATAATATGTCGCGACTATTAAGTACTTTCTTTATCCCGACCCAACATGTAGTGGTCCTACAATATCAATGCCCTATTTTTCGAAGGGCCACGGTCTCACTACCGAGTTTAGCAAAACTGAAGGTGCATGTATCTTCTTCCCGAACTTCTGGCACTTGTCACAAATTAATGCCATGTGTTTTGCATCCTTATTCATATAAGTCCAGAAGTATCCCATAGTCTTGGCTTTGGCCGATAAGCTTCGACCCTAGCTATGATTCCCTGCACCCCCATAATGTAGTTCGTTTAGGATTGAGTTCCCTTGTTCTTTGCTCAAACACCTTAGCAGTGGTCCCAGGTACGATCTTCTGTACAGGATTCCCTCTCGTAGCTCGTATCTTTCCACCTTACTTTTAATCTTATTAGCCTCGGCTCGTCATTTTGGTAATTCACCCAACTCCAAGCATTGGAGGATAGGTTTTCTCCAATCTCTTGCGTCGTATCTATCGGCTGTAGTGACTACCATTTGCACTTCCGCATCTCCTTCTTCGGGTATGGATGGCATCAATTCCCTCCCAATTTTTAAGGCTTCTACACCTGGATCTGTTGTCATAGAGGCGATGTAGGTTGCCGCATCCGCATGTCGGTTGTCCTTTCTGCATATGTGCCGGAACTTAATGTTGGGGATCTAATCGATGTAGAACTTTTTGAATTCCTAATATTTCTGAAGTATAAGGTCGTGAATAGCATATTCTCCTTTAATTTGTCGAACCACCAATTGTGAGTCACTAGTTAGTCTTACCTCCTGGAGCTCTAGTTCCACGATGATTCGTAGGGCATGTATCACCGCTTCATACTCAGTGACATTGTTTGTTGCTTTGAACTCGAGTCTAAACGACTAGACTATTTTCTTTCCTTTTGGCGTTGTGAAGACCAATCCTATTCCCGTTCCATCTTTGTTTGATGACCCATCAGTGAATACCTCCCATCGCGTTGGGCTGCAGATCTCAAGAAGGTCGGGTGGATCGTCCTCCATGCCCGGGATATCCTCTACTTCTTCCTCCCCACCTAGGGGAAAATCAGCAAGGAAATCCGCTACCGCATGTGCTTTAACGGCCATTCTCATTTCATAAAAGATATTAAACTGCTTAATCTGAGCACTCCATTTGGATATTCGTCCCGATCTCGCTGCACTATCTAGTGCCGATTCAATAGAATATTTCGTGAGCACCCTAATCCTGTGGGTTTGGAAGTATGTCTGCAACTTCTGTGTTGTAAATACTAACGCGAGTATTAATTGTTCAATTCTGGTGTAGTTTTTCTCTGTTGGGTTCATGGTTTTACTGATGAAGTAGATTAGATTTTCTTCCGCTCCATCATTCTTGACCAATACTGCACTAATAGCACAGGCTGTGGCTCCGAGATATAAAGTAAGCACTTCTTCGGGCTCGGGTCTTTGCAGCATAGGTAAACTCGTGAGATATAGTTTGATCTGTTGGAAGGCCTCCTCGCATTCCTCGCTCCATTTGAACTTTTCTCCTTTCCTTAACGTTCCAAAGAAGTCCTTACACTTATCTGATGATCGTGAGATGAACCGCCCCAATGCTGCCAGACTCCCAGTTAGCTTTTGAACGTCTTTTACTGTTACCGGAGATGGCATCTCTAAAATGTCCTTGATTTTATCGGGATCTGCCTCTATCCCCTTTTCTGTGATTATGTATCCTAGAAATTTACCCGATGCCACCCAAAAGGTGCATTTGGCCTGGTTAACTCTCATCTTGTATTTCTTCATGGTATGAAAAATATCCCGAAGATTGCTGATGTGGTTAGTTGCCCTCCTACTTTTGACCAACATGTCGTCTACATATACCTCAATGGTGTTGTGGATTTTGTCTTCAAACATGTCCTCCACCAATCTTTGATATGTGGCGCCTGCGTTCTTTAAACCGAATGGAATCTTGGTATAGCAATACATGCCCCTAAGTGTAAAGAAGGATGTATTTTCCTGATCCTCAGGAGCCAGAGGGATTTGGTTATATCCCGAGTATCTGTCCATTAACGTTATCGCCTTATGTCCCACTATCGATTCCACCAGTTGATCGATATTTGGAAGGGGAAAGCTGTCCTTTGGACAAGCTTTGTTTAGGTCACTAAAATCAAAACAGATCCAAACCCCTCCGTTCTTCTTAGGCACTATTACCATGTTTGAGATCCACTGTGGATATTGCGCCTTGTGAATGATTCCCGACACATGTATCTTCTTCAGTTCTGCATCCACCGCCGCTTGTAGCTCAGGAGCGATCCTCCGCATCTTCTGTTGGACCAGCTTAATCTTTGGGTTTATTCTCAGGTGATGGCGGCACACTTCCGGATCAATCCATTCCATGCCATGCATCTTCCAAGCGAAAGCGTCTATATGTTCTCGCAATAAGGTTATCAGCCGACCCGATTCCTCTTCTGATAATAATGACCCGATCTTGACTATCTTTGGTTCTTCTTCAGTCCCTAGGTTTACCTCCCGAGTGGACTCTAAAGTTGTGAAGTTCGGCTTTGGGTCTTTGATCGGCGTCGTTAACTTTGATTTTTATAAGATTTTTTCTTCTACGGCCTCATAGGACATAACTGCTTGTGAAATCACTTTCTCCAACTCTAGTCCGGTCTTGATCTCTTTAGCCTTGTTCTTTTCTCGGCGCAATCGTGCTCACTTGTCTTCGTTTTGTTGAATATCCACCTGTATGCATTGTATTGTGACTTGTGGTCCCCTAAAACTTCTACCACTCCCCTATAAGTGTGGAATCTCATTCTTTGGTGGTAGGCCGAGGCTACTCCTTTGATACCCGCTATCCAAGGTCTCCCGATGATTGCTTCATATGGTGATACGACATCGACTACGCAGAAGGTGGTAAGCGTATCAAGGTACCGTTCTCCATCCGAGACCATGAGTGTAACTTCTCTTTTTTGTATCGTTACTGTCCTATTAAAACCGTAAATCCTATAAGTAGAGGGGATTAAAATGTCATCAGATAGTTCCACTCGCTTGAAGGTGTCGTAGAAGAGGACTTCGACAAAACTCCCACTATGCACTAGTATTCTCTTCACGCCCCACTCCTCGATCAGTAATGTGATGACTAGGGGGTCACCATGTGCTTGGCCATTCATCGGGACATCCTTAGCTGAGAATGTGATGGGTTGCATCATCCATGCTTCGATGGGTAAGGTCCTGGCCACGCTAAAGATCTCCTTCCCCGCCCGATCTCTCTTGTGGATTCGTGACGTAATTCCCGTTCCTATGTCTAACCCTTGAGTTGCGGAATGTGAAAATGTGTTGCACACGAATTGGGTACCCCGATCAATTCTGACTTGGTGTATTGGTGCATTGGGTATCGGGTCTGCCTGCTTGACAAACTGCCTCAGGTATCCATCCCGAATTAAATGTTGAACTATATCTGTTACTTCTCGGTAGTCGTTAGTGGAGTGTCCTCGGAACTGATGATAATGATAGAATTCAGGGTGGTTCTTCGTCTCATCGAACTGTACTCCTCTAGTCTTCGGGTATCTGATATCGTTCCTCTTTTCTACCTCTTTGAAAATTTCTTCCAATTGAGCATTTAAGGGTGTGTATGCTCTTGGTTTATGTCGGGGTTTCTTCCCCTTTTCGACCCATTCCTTCTTTCCCGATGGCTTGTGATGTGGACCTGATCTCTTCTCGGGTCGCTTCGGGTCCTCTTGGGGAGCTGCTTCTGCTGCTGCGCTCGCTTCCTGTACTCCCCTATCCTTGGCTCCTTCCTGTATTTCTTCCAAAACTATGTAGTGTTCTTGCATCTTCCGTATTTCTTTTAATGTTTGTGGCTTCTCTGTGAACATAGCTATCCAAATGGGGTCAGATTTCCCAAGGGAATTTTCAAACCCAAATATATGTTCATCAACTGGTATTTTCCCGATATCGGTGCATAGTTTCCTCCATCTGTCTGTTAGGGATCTCAAAGGTTCTCTAAACCTCCTTGCCAAAGTGAACAGCTTGTTCACCCTAGGTCGGGCAATGCTGTTGTGCATGTAGGTCTCGAGAAAATTTTCTATTAAGACTTCATAATTCCCGATAGATCCCACTGGTAGGGTATCGAACCAGTTCCTTGCTTCCCATTCTAGACTGACAGGGAAGAACTTACACATAACTACATCATTGTTCTTCTACTGTAAAAATGATATCATATACATCTTGACATGTTCCACTGCATCCCCGGTGCCGTCGAACCTGGATGGGAACGTTGGAAGCGTACACTTTGGAGGGAACTGTATTTGTTCTAATTTTTGGGTGAAAGGAGTCTTTGCTGCTTCATTGATTACTTCTGCTAGTTTGTCATCTTCACCATTTCCAGAAAATTTCTTAACCATCTCCTCAAGTTGTTTGAGCTTAGCTTCAGTTGCGCTGTCGGATCTCCCACTTTGTTCGAGTACTTCTTATTCCGTTGATGAATTCTCGGGAGGACCATACTCTCCTATTTCACAGTTAGGGTCGGGTACACGTCCTCGGTGTGGGGGTGGTGTTCGGGTATATTCTGATCTGGTTCGATTGCTCGATGCTCTTCGGTTTGAAGATCCTCGCGACCTTGGCCCTTGGTTACGGAGCTGATAATTCTCGTATTCGAGTGCCAAGTTCCTTCTCTGCAGTTCTCTCATAAATTTTTCTTGCCTTCTCTGGTTCGCCAGAATCGCCATCATCTCATGGCTAGAATTCCCATTTAAGTGGTTTCCTGGTATAACCGGTGGTGCGGGTGGGGGTGCCACTGGTGGCGCAACAGGTGGTACAACAGGTGGTGCAACCAGTGGTCCAACAGTTGGGGGATTTCGGCATCTATTCCTCTTTCCCAACCAGATTTTTCTGAGTCTTTCCTCCTCCCTGTTCAATGCATTCTGATATTCAGCAAGTTTCCTGGCTCTTTGGCGGTTCTCTTGCAGTTTCAGTACTTCCTCGTCATCCTCCGTGTCTGATGTTGTGAGTCCATCTATCATATTCTTGGGTCTTCTCTGGCTCGGCTTGACATGTTCTAAGAATGTGTGGTCATCATCCTGACCCAGGTTGATCTCCTCATTGACAGTAGCCATTCCTCCTGCAGGTACCAGATTCTCCTCGGGTGGCTGCCGGAGATCACTTCCTTGTCGCGAGTCTGTCACTCCCTCTTGCATGCTGGTTCCCGCTACTGTTCGGTTCCTCAGGATCCTACCCGTTCCCGAAGTACTGGCCATCGGATGGGTTCACTTTCTCCTCCGAGAGCTTTACCTCCATCAGCAAAATATACAACACCTCACTTTGAACTGTTTTCGAAAAAGTTTCATAAGTACAAAGAAAGATTCTGTTGTCGGTCAGTGCGTAGATATAAGTACGATTCCTCTATTTTTGTCATGCTGATCTCAGCAAATTAATTTATTTGACCACTAGGGTGCTTTTACGGAAAAAGGTATCTGTTAAGTCGCTTTTAGTATTCTCACTATGTATTAATCATTGTTTGTCCTACATTCTCCCTATCAGAAGTCATTACTCAATCCATACGGATGGTCGGAAAAGCAATTCTTTGGCCATATGCCAACGTGATGACTTCCCTTACTGAAACTGAGGGTATCATCGTTCGCATATCATGTCTGAGATACAAACATAACACAATATGTCCTTCTTTATGGTTTTTCCTCAGATCTCCTCAAGGATAGTTATGCCTTGGGATTCTTTTGGTTTCCATTTTGACTGTACAATTTTGAGAACTTGATAGAAAATAAGAATAGATTTACGCTAAAGTACTTCAGGAATCACCTTGAGCAACTATTCCAGTGACCCAGCTCATTGATTTTGAGCCGATCTACTGGTGGTGATATGACGTAAAACATCAAGATCTTTTTGAGATGGAAAATAAGCCTTTTGACTGGACCTTTATAAGTTAGTGAGATGAAGTTTCATATAGCTTCAACCAAACATCAAGGATGTTATCTTGGGAGCTTTGAATCTTTCTAACAACTCATCTAACAAAGAATTTAACGAAATGGGAATTTTGAATAAGTTTTGTTAATCCGAAATCCAAAATTAAAGTCCTTAAAAAGAAAAGAAACCACCACACATCGAAAGCAAGAAAACAAACTCTTAAGTTTTGCAAACCCATCATTAGAGACACTCGGTCTATCTACTAACTTATACATCTAACCACAAGAGTTTTCTCTTAGCTTCGACTAACATCATTAGATGGTTTAGGAGCTTTTGAATCTCTCTTTTAGTAGCTTTTTCATTCAAGATATCTAAAAGATGTTACTCTCTCCCCTTAGTCGGTGCCAGAATGTAGATGTAGAAAATCCTACAACTACATCCAACAATCCACAAGATCTTGTTACAAACGTAAGTAAATAAGATATTCATAAGAACACAAGATATACGTGGTTCAGCATGATTACCTACGTCCACGGGGGTGAAAGATTGATCTTATTACTTCACACAAGGATACAAACTCAGATTCTCCCTACAATACTCTCTCAGTATGCTCTCACTTACTTACAGATTGTTTGCTTTCTTTCTTGACAAAGCTCCTTATTTATAGCCTAACTCGCTCATACAACAAAGTTACAATATGAATCACGGTTCATCCTACTTGATGATCTTGTCGGGTGATGAGTAACGTTCCTTCCGATATTTATTACCCGATCCTGGTGTGATCCCGATGAAGGTGGTTCTTAATATGCTCCTTCCCGATATTGATGTCTCGATTCCCTCTAACCCGATGTCGCTTTCTCTCCCGATCTGAACTGATACCTTTATTCCCTGGCCCCAATTTGACTGAGTTCTTCTGCTCTGCCCACGTACTTTGCCAGTGTACTTGTCATCCTGGTTTCCAATGAGCATTTTTCCATCACATACGAGTATCTTCTTTACACGTGCTTGCTCCACGATTGCCTGGTTGGTATCTCTTTCTTTTCCGTGGGTTATAGAGGATGATTCGGTGATGTGCATTGTTATTTATTCAATGAGTCATGGATCGAGATCGCTCCACCTAGATTTGTCATTTATTTATACCTACAATTATATACCAAGATTAGCGCATATTTGTGTCTATCTAATTGCTTGGTGTACTTCGATCGATGGACTCAGTTAAGGCGGCCCTATCTCGGGCTCAATAGGACCTCCGTCTATTACCCTAAAGCATCATCTTTTTTTTTATCCGTTTTGTGTTTTGCAAATGTGTAATCTTCGATCAGTTTATTTTCCTGTTGTTTGTGATTGTTGTCGTGGTTTAATCATTTGATGTTGTTATTGTGTTATTTGCTTGTGTTATTGTGTTCGTGTTTTTTTTCCCTCTTACCCGGTGTATTCACACACTTTTCATAGGGTTACGTTCTTCCTAGCACTAGCTTCCATCTCGCGCCATCGAGGTGATAATCCTACGTCTTTTGTGAAAATCGGACCTAACGTACAGCGCCGGATCGATTCCTCTCCCTCCGACAATAAGTGAGGCCGAAAGCACCATATGTCATCGGGAGAGGGCATTTAACGTAATTTGTGTTGAACCCTTCCTAACACCAGTGTCCTTTAGAGTATCTAACTCACACGCGCTGCTTGGTGCATATGAACACTTATCAACTTAGTTTTGATTAAAAACGTTTCATCAAAGATAGTCGATTGGTTCGTGATTTTCTCACGCCCCTTCTTAGAAAAATCGTTCATCCGGTGCTATTTGAACGTCATGTTCACGCATTTCGTGGATAACTTTCCTAGACGCATTCTATATAGACAAATTTTATGTATGATTGGCAGTTTGTTTTGTAATTCCAAAATTCACAAGTTTCCTACATTTCAGTACCAAGTGTATCTAATGATTTTCCTTAAGCATAAAAATTTCTTTAACCACATTCCATTGATTTTGATATTGTGTTTTCCTTCAATTTTGGAGTCATCTATATGTTCAAGTTTGTAATATCCGTATCGTCTTACCTTTCGAATTCGGAAGGAACCTTCCCAATTTGGTGCGAATTTCCCAGCACTGGCATCTCTCTGGATGTGCGGAGCCACAGCTAAAACCATGTCCCCTTTATCGAATTCCCTTGCTTGAACATGTTGGTTATAGGATTTGCTAATTTGTCTCTTTATTTTTGTACCTGTCTCTCGGCTATGTCTCGTCGTTCATCGATCTATCATGTCGTGATCTGGTGCGCTTGCTATCCATGTCAAATCCACTAGCTCATATATCCTGGCCGAAGCTAGTATTACTTCTACAGGAATGATAACATCCTCTCCGAACACTAAGTTATATGGGGAAGCTCTCGTAAAGGTCCTCTTGGCTATTCTATATGCCCGTAATGCCAGTGGGAGTTCCTCATGCCATAATCGTTTGTTGTCATATAGATTTCTTCTTAGGATCCTCAAAAATGTTTTATTTGTGGCCTCATCTTGGCTATTCCCTTGTGGATAATAAGGTGTCGAAGTCTTGTGTTTAACCCGAAAGGCTTCAAAGAGATCCTTCACATTGGTATTTACGAAAGGTGATCCATTGTCAAAAATGATGTACATTGGTATTCCGAAACAGCAAATGATGTATTCTTTGATGAACGCAGCGATCGTCTCCCCGGTGGTATTTTTTAGTGGGATAGCCTCCACCTACTTAGTAAAACATTCAGTGGTTGTGATGATGTATTTGTGTTGCGTTGACGACTTAGGATTGATGGGTCCAATAATATCCAACCCTCGGTTGTGGAAAGGCCATGGGGTACAAGCACTCTTGAGCATGGTATGAGGTACATGGATCAGGTTCCCATGAATCTGGCATTGTTCGCATATTTGTACATAGCTGGTAATATCACCTTCCATAGCTGGTAAATTCTTCGAACTTGTTCTGTTTAAACATGATATTAAAATTCTTATTTGAACGAAAGTAATTTATTGTTATATTCGTAATGAAATGAAAGTAGCACCAAGAATTATCACGGCGTTATCTAACTTTCATAGAACTAAGGCGATGTCGTGTATCTGGGGAAAGCCCAACACCAAGGTCATGTCATGGAACTGGGGAGAGTCCCAGCGCCAAAGCTATGTCGAAATCCCGGTACCAAGGCCATGTCACAGATATGAAGCAAGCTAAACACCAAGCCCATGTCGCGGCGCTGGGACGAGTCGTAAATCGAAGGTTATGTCGTGGAGCTGGGGAGAGTCTCAGCGCCAAGGCTATGTTGCGAGAAAATTCTTCGACATGCTATGTTACAACTCTAGCTTTTTGCTAGCACCAGACTCTTTTTGCACTGTAGCCAGACTTGGTAATGATGCTAGCCAATTGCTAGCACCAATTTTATTGCAACATATTTATGTTACTAATGAAATGTCCATCTCTTCATTACGCATGTGCATTTCAAGTCCAAGTTATATCCTTGGAGCCATGAGACACAAGTATTCTATGAAAGAGTCATTCGGCTTGGATTGCATAAAACACCATCAATGATCACTAAGTATAAACTTGCTCAGATGCTCGTGGTATCGTCATTAGATCTCAACGCTCAGTCTCGAACTTACTAAAATACAAGTCATTCAAAAATTCAGTACTATTACATAAGGCCTAATGCTAATCAGTAATCATCTTATTCAGAGATGAACACTTGATCAATTAAAGCATGTCATGGTTATGACTACGCCAAAATAAGAGGTACTTTATGACTCTACTATTTTCTACGAGATGTCAAAATATGTCACATTGGGGATTTTCACGGGATATATGATGTTTTATAGCAAGACACGACGTAGAAACACCTCATGATGAGAAAGTAACAAGTAGGGGTGACGGTTAAGAACAGTTAGAAGGGTGAAGGAGTAGTGTTCATACAGTTTTCCCTGATATAACGGACATGACTTCACCATTACCTCCACGACCTCCACTTCTACACTCCTTCACAACCTCCACTACTTACGAGGAATCAGTGTGTATTCATTATGACTATAAATAGTTGGCTTCATCAATTTCAGGAAAAATCAGAACAAGCTTTTCGTTCAGAGCTATGGTTTTTCATAAATAGTTCAACAACCATACACTCAAAAATCCATCACCTAATTACTTCTCAACTTTCTCTGCTTCACTCCTCTAAGATCAACCCAAGCTCTCCACCTTTGTGACCGAAGCAAGCCTTGAACGACTACTTCTTGGTTTAGGATCGTCTTGTATGATTTTGATTAGGGTTGTCAATGGGTCTGGGGTCCTCCTAGGTACCGCTGGACTCGGAACCGGACCCTACTAATAAAATTCGAGTTCGGTTCCTCACGCTTTCAGGTTCGGTTCCCAAATTTGTGGACCCGGAACCGGACCCGTTAAAAAAAACATGTACCCGCTGGTTCTGGGTACCCGTTGGGTATTGAAAATTATCAATTTTTTTCTTAAAATATTGATATATTCTTTTGTTTTTCTTGAAACCAATTTTTTTTTTTTGCAAGTTTATTATTTTTTCTATATTAATGTTCTATATAAAGATTAAATATACAAGAAAAAAGGAAAATGAGAAGAAAATCAAAGTCAAAACTAGAAAAAACCTTTCAAATTTTTTTAAAATTTTATAATAAAATAATAAAATAAACGGGTACCTGATACCCATCTGGTATCCAAATGGCTAATGGGTCCAATTTTAGGGCTCGGAACCGCATCTGAATCAATCAGGTCCAGTTCGTTTTCAGATAATTGGTATCTATTGACATCCCTAATTTTGATATCACCTAAAAATTACTTTTATAGTACATTGTTTTTCACCCAAAAACACCAGGAACATCTCAAAATCAACCAGTTCGCGAACTGAGCAAAGAAGTTCGTGTACGCGAGTTAATTAAAGAGACATGCAGCTTCTTATTATTAATAATATAAGTTTAAGTTCGTAAATTGACCAAATCAGTTTGTGAACATAAAAACTAGCTATGACTCCTTATGAACTTAAATGTGCAATTTTAATGGTTTGAACAATAAATTGCTCTCAACTATTATGCAATAAGTTATGTATTGCCTTAATCTTCTTTGCAATGTTCATCATAATAATAAATTCATACAACATGTCACAATAGATAAAATGGTAGATAATATGAGTAAATAGGATAGTTAGTCTTCACATACCTTTGTTGTTGTTGTAGATGTCTCGGTCATTCTTCGGTCTTCAATCTTCAAGGTCGCTTAGTGAATTATGATAATCAACTACCATGCTTTATTCCAAGTATGAGACTGACTGCAAATAAAAATGTAGTTTTGGTAAACTAAATTTGACAACAAGCTTGACATATCAAAACTTGTGAGTTTGACCGAGTGATGCTCTAAAAATCTCCCCCTTTGTCAATTTTAGTGACAAAGTATCGATTACATACGAATTTAAGAATACATAAACTTTCACCTCAATCTTCATAATGCTTATTGATTTATTGAATCTTCAACACTTTTGAATTCTTCGCTCTTTAAGTTCTTATACGGTTCTGCATGTGTTTGTTCTGCATGATTCTGTAAGAGCATTGCTTGGTTGAACATACCAAGCGTTGATATGTCAAGTTTGGTTGTTATATTTTGGTTCTAAAACTCGAAGTTGCTTGATTTGATTACTAAAGGGTACCAAGTACACCACCAACTTTTTCGTTGAGCAACCTGTATGGACAAAACCTAATACAATCACAAGTAAGTCAACAGTAAAGAATCATGTATAAGATATTATATAGAGTTTCTCTCTTTCTCTTCCATAATCAATATGTATAGTCCAAAGGTCCGTGTACGTAATTGTGTAGAAGAGTTCTTGGAAGATCTCAAAAATCAATATCTAAGATCAATATGGTATGTACCTGAGTTGTACAAGATCTAAAAATAAGCACAAGAGTTGTAATCTATCTTTGAAGATATGAATTAAACGAGAATGATACATGTGTGATCTTAATAAATAAAATCTTAGACTATTTAGATCGATGACGTACTACTTGTGATATTTATATTATAAAGATAAACAATATAATACAAAAAATAAAATAAAATAAAAAGACAACAGAATTTTGTTAGTACGCGTAATTGGGGGATACTTATATTAATTGGGGGAAAGAGGAAAAGGACAAAAATGGGATATAAATAGTAAATCAGAGTCACCCCTTATCCATGAATTTTAACTAATTCCTAATGTACCCCTCACTAATCATGTTTAGTGGTTAAATATAATTAGGTAAGTTAATAGATTAGTTTGATAATCATTAGAATAAATCATTATCATTGAATTTGTTGATGCAACAACATTAAATCAAGATATTTATGATCATGAAGGTTCCGGTGAAGAACCAACCCAGGAAAGTAAACAAGCTGAATATACAAGTGCTCCCATTAGTCATATATAGGTATTAATGTATTAAAATTTGATATTTTTTTCATTGAATCCGCCATTGTTACGCCTGAAAAACTCAGTGCCGGCATGGTAAAAGTATGAATACCATGCCGGAAGGGACCAAATCGGCATGGAATTCATACTTTCACCATGCCAATACACAATATCCCCCAATTTTGAAATTGTAAGTACACTGCCGGCAGAGAAAGTTCATTATCGAGCATGCCGGTAGTAGTGCCGGCATGGTCGATTCTCAAGTGTACCGTGCCGGTTTGAGAACAAAAACATACAGAAAATCTGTCTGAAATAGCAAGTATCGGCATGGTATTCATCCTGAAAAACCATGCCGGCACTAGATATCGGCATGGTATTCATCCTAAAAACCATGCCGGCACCAGATATCGGCATGGTATTCATCATAAAAACCATGCCGGCGCAAAAAACAGTAGGGTATTCATCATGAACACAAGCCAGGAGTGGATTGAAACTGAAACTGAAACTGAAACAGTAGGGCATTCAGTTTATGATTCTAACCCAAACGAAGTTTTAAAACAACAACAACACTTTAAATATGATTGGGTATCATGTACCTTTTCAATGAAGCCATTTCTTCTTCTTCTTCTTCTAGCTCAACAAAAATTCAATTTAACATATCTTTAAGAACTTGTTAGGATTTGATTTTGATTTTGATTTTTAGTTTTAAATTTTAATTTAGATGGAAGGGTATTTTAGTATTTCTACCCCCAAAAAACACCCCTTAGCGGACACTATTGGATGGGGTTAGTAATTCATATCCCCCGATTAATATAAGTATCCCCAATCGCGCGTTCTTTTGTTAACAAGAAAAACTGTTTTGATAGAAAAAACAGACCTAGTCCAGTTTTGAACACCGCATCGTATATAACCGTTACTAACATTATCCTACTATCAGACTTTAGACTGAACTGTAGTTGAGACGTATTTACCCTACAAGTAATTCAACTTAAGTTATGCTCATGTACGTCTCTGAACCCAACGTGGTTATCCGCACTTTATTCCCTTAGTTTACATCCTTTAGAGCCTAAGAGTTACTTCATCCTCAGTGAAGACTTTGGATACTTATCCCCCTAACAGACAAGCCTATTGATTTTCTTTTCTATATGTTTTCAATCAAGGTTTGGAAATCTGTTTGCAGTGGACAAGTCTAGAAAACCTCACAGATCCGGAACACTTACACTCATATCAAAGAGAATCCTAGATCACTACCACCTCACAAAAACAATCTCAACAATCCAAAGAAGAATTTAGATATCGATCTTGTGGAATCACAAAATCTGAGACGAAGAGAACTTTGTAATTTTTATCTATCTTGTTCCTGATCTAAAGTTCGTGAACTTCAATAACTAGTAGAACAAGATCCGGATACAAGAACTATCGGGTAAAAATATGGTCTGACCTTGCTTCACGAATCCCCGAGTGAAGTCTTTGAAGTCGCAATCTAATATAATTTCGTAAACAAACCTAGGTTATAGAGGACGACTCTAGCTTTTTAACTAGAATATAAATGTATTAGGGATTAAGAAATCCAGCTACAAGAGTCTCTCTATTTATAGATTTTCAAGGTTACATGTAGCTTTGAATTCAAGCTAAGGTTGCTTGAAATTCAAGCTAACATTTTCTCAGTTTAGATGAAATTCCAGGTTAGGAATTCATGTAAGTGTGCGAAAAGGTCGCCTTGAAATTATATGTAAGATAATGGTAGTAAAGATTAGGTCGGTTAAGATCTACTGAAGATATCATAAAATCAGAATAATTTCATCAAAATTTAAAGCTAAAAGAGATAATTTTATGAAATATTAAGCATTCGAAATGTCAAAATAATGAGATTATTAAGATGGGGATAGAAATTGTCATCAGATTTAGTTAAATGATACTCTGATTTGAGATAAGAGATAGATGCAAATGGATTTATATGAACCAAATGCAGATCGAGATGAGAAATGATAATATCCTTAAACCAAATTATGTTAAGATGATTTTAACAGATAAAATAGATAAAATGATTGTTTTAGAGATCGATCTATATGATCTATATGCAGATTAAGCTATAGATGATATGTGCATGAATGCATGCGATTTTAGATGAGATTAAGATGTTGATAAACATGTATAATCAATCCTAGCATCAGATTCATGATTTAAGACCAAGATAATCATATTTGTATGCAATTTTTTCGTATAAATTTCATATTTTTTTACCCAAATAAAGGATAATTTTTCATAATTTATGATCTAGCATAAGATTATGATGAAGAATCAAAATTATGACGTAGCCTAGTCGGCGCCAACGAAGATGCATATTTTCCTATCATGTAAATATGTATCTACACGAGATTGAGATGTGGTTATTAGCATGAATCTATCTCCTGACTTGATCTTATTATCGATTTTTTCGTCTGCAGATTACTTAGTTCTTAATCCAATTAGGGTTTACCAAGTTATCTTTAGGTCGGTTAACACGTTTGAGTACTAAAGTAAAGTAAAGTAGGAGAGAGAATATAGAAAAGATAATTCTTATTGATCAAGTTAGATTGAACAATATGTCTTGGATTACAAAATGAGCCTTTTTGGGCTTATATACAATTACATAGCGTATGAACCACCCTAAAGATATATCTAATAGGGACCACTCTTATATACCTAGAGGTGACTTCATGATCCGCTGATACTTTACTTTGTTAGTAAGTTAGTTGCTCGACCTCTGATATCCTGGTCTCGACTCTAACAGCCTTGGCCTTGTCTTCGGTTCTGCTCCAAAACTCATGTGTTGCACTTGTCACGATATCAGTTGTCTCGTTCTCATTTTTTGTTGACTCATTATCTTCCGTTCGTATTCGAGTTGAGAACTTATTATTCTTGACTCGACTAGAGCTCTTCCTTCGCACCGAGCTCAATAACCTTCCAACTATCAGTTGTTGGTAGATATTATATTTTATCATCTACAGGAATTTTGTTTTAGCGGGAGTATTCACTCCGAGATTTTAGTTTTCAGATTAAAAAAAATTTGTTTTTAGATTTTAATTTTTTAAAAAAATTATCCACGTAGAAATTGTATGATTAAAATCCTTTACTACTAGATCCACATATTTGCTTTACCTAAGATCCTATATTTGCTCTAATAAAAATTAATAATTAGTATGAAAATATTTGTAAATGATATTTTAATAAACATAAAATTTAAAAAAAAAAATATATATATATATATACTCCCTCCGTCTCAAATTAATTGAGTTATTTGGTTTTAAATTTTGTCCCATAAATAGTTGAGTAATTTCACTAATCAAGGGATATCTCTAGAACTACCCTTTTAATGGATTATTGTTACTATAAGAAATATGTATAATTTGATAGTCATGTTTATATTCGTTACGTAGATGTTTTAAAATGTTTTTCAACGGTATAAAATTTACGAAAAACCGTGGTATAGTTTATGAGATAAATCATTTCTAAGTTTTACTAGTTATTATCCATAAGGGTATAAGTGTAATGAATACTTAAATATACTCCCCTTTCCTCTTTGCCTTAAGAATTGTGCAAACTCCAACTAGCTCAATTAATTTGGGACGGAAGGAGTATAATCTATACTTTTCTAGGTTTCAAATAAATATATTGTATACATGAAATTTCTGACACGAATATTTCGGATGCGGACACGTTTATATCCGAATTCGTATCTCATTAGTTATATTTTCGGATAATAATTGATATTGCAAATGCGAATTCGAACGAATTTCGAAATTTTCAGACATCCATTGACACCCTTGCCTGTAGTATAGTGATAAGGTTACTGGGCGATCATACCAGATCATACCAGCGACCTGAATAAAAAAAAAAGAGAAAAAAAAAAAGGTCAATCAAACAAATATTTAAAAAGTGGAACTCCAGCAATGTGAAAGGCGGAAAGAAAGAAATTTTGACCTTCTCTTACCAAGTGTTGTGGCCGGTGTTGTGGCCAAAAAAAACTATGATCCCCCTTGCGTCTTCCAAATGATTAGGGGGCACTAAGCCAAAAGATTACGATCCCCCTTACGTCTTCCAAATGATTAGGGGTCAAAAGTGCCGATGTTGTGGTGGGTAAGAAGCCAAAAAGATTATGATCCTCTTACGTCTTCCAAATGATTAGGGACTCTAATAAGCTTCTGGTAGTGTAAATTGGGTGTTTTTGTTTCTTTGAGCGAGGGAGGGTTATCTCATCTTCATCCCCCTCTCATTTGTATCTTTTCAGTCTCAATATTATTCAATTTTACCGGATTTTTTTTTTTATAAAATTTGCTGATGGGTATTAAAATTCGAGAATACTGATTGCAATGCAAGAATAGAAGCCAGACAAATGAAGATCCACCTTATCAATATAATACGATTAAGACTTTCAGCAATATTAATGATCAATTGCTGAAGGATGCAAGTCATGTAAACTCCGAAATGCTTCAACAAAAAAAAAAAAAAAAAAAAAATGTAAACTCCTCAGATCTAATCAAATTTTCCAGTTTGTTAGACTTTCATTACTTTGGTCAACTTTTAAGATGACAACAGGAGGCCTTACATTTGCATTTGCATCTTAAATTTATGCAGGTGTTTCTCATCTTGTGTTTTACTGAGCTGACCCTATCTGGGCAACTACACCTCATTGACGGGTTTACGGTAGAGTTGTGGAGACTATAGACCAGAGGATCATTATTTTTAAAGCTAAGACCACACTGACCCTGCTTTGCTATGTCCCAACAAATGGATGTGCACATTCAAATGTCTTATATTACTCCTCCAGGGTTCATAATTCTCAACTCAAATTACCTTTCTATATTGACAAATACCACTTATTTGGAGAAGAGGGAGGATCCATGGACACTCTTAGATGGACACTATCATACATGATTTGTATTTGGAGAAAAAGAACAAATACAAGAATCACAAACCACTCCTGCAGAAGTAACCCAGGAGTTGATGAAGAGCGATGATGCTGATGTTTTACCGCAATGGCCTATTAAAATTCCTGAAGAGAAAGAAAATCAATAGAAATTTAAAGAAGTAGAACAGAAGGAAACAAAGAATCAAGAACCAACGCAAACTCATAACATAGATAAGTAACTACAGGAGCGAATGTGGATGACACACATTCCAGTGGTGCTCATCGTGAAGTTCTGTTACGAAGTTCTGGTCTGTTGCTTCTGTTTATTTTTTACTGATGATAATAGAGACGAGAATGAAATGGGCTGCGAAAATGGATGCAACTCAATGGCTTTTCAATACTGTTTCTGGAAGAACAAAAAAATCTTCTATATGCTAGTAAACAATAATAATTGGTTTTAGTTGAGACGAGCCCTGAAAACACATGCTGAACAATATGTTCTATGGGATATAGACTTAACCTCTATGAATCGAGGGAAATCAATTTGTATTCTCGGATAGTATTTGTGATAGCTTGCTCAACTGGCAACCTCTCCAAGCTTGATGCACCATAGAATCCATGAACACCCTTGGTTCTCTTCAATACAAACTCTGCTTCCTTAGGACCTGATATTGGGCCTGCAAATAGCATTCGCATTCGAGAAAAAGGTTTAAGAAATAAAAAACTCAAATAAAAGATATTGAAAACGCCCCAGGAAATACCTCCATGACAGAGTATAATAACATTGGGATTAATAATGGAAGCTGCATCCGCGATTGCTTGTACAATAACAATGCTATCTTCCAAGGAGATGGCTGTCTTTGCACCGATCGACCCTGAAGTAGTAAGCCCCATATGCGCCACAATGATATCAGCACCAGATTTTGCCATGGAAATTGCTTCATCTCGATTGAAAGCATATGGTGTTGTCAAGAGTCCCATACTATGTGCCTTCCTGATCATCTCTACTTCCAAGCTGACCAGGCAATGAACAAATTTGGAGGATGACTATACGAGGTTAAGAATCACCAAATTAAAGATGATAAGATCTTTTATCAAGGCTTACCCATATCCCATTCCTGTCTCCTCAAGATTTTTCCTAAAATTACCATCAAAGAGTCCCACAGTGGGAAAGTTCTGCACACCGACAAAACCTAGTGACTCTAACTGCTTTAGAAAGTAGTCCATCCGGCGAAATGGATCAGTTGCACACACACCTGCAAGAACAGGGACTTCCTTTACCACCTACACAATATCGAAAATCAAGTCTTTCAGAGCTGCACATAGGTATTTAACAGCAATCTGGTTCATACTGGTAGACCATATAAGTCATTAAACCAAGTTTTTCCAACACCTCTATCTCTAGGTTCTAAAGTGATTATTGAGCTAGTGTTCGAGAGCTGTGACTTACAGGTAATACTTCGTTTGCCATGTCAAGTACCACTGCATTTGCATCTGCAAAAGGCAACATACCAGCCAAAGAACCCCTTCCTGACATGCGGAAGCGCCCTGAGTTGTATACAAGTATCAGATCTACACCCCCTATTTCTTCGAACTTGGCAGATATGCCAGTTCCTGCACCAGCTCCTATTATTGGTATCCCTTTGTTTATTTGCTCTCTCAGTTGCTGCAATATTTTCCGAGTTCTCTGCAAAGTTTCTAATGTGATGATCAATAATTAACTGTTAGCGTGCTTGAAGGGGAAATACATATATGTGTATTTGTATGTGCATACATATGTAACTTCTTCGTGGAATTAAGGTGCGCTACAAGATCTGTTAAAACTATAACCTGGTCTTGCATCAGGAAAGTCCGTTGGGATGGAAAAACTGGCAGTACGACTCGAGGTACTTTGGTGGTCTTGATTTCCTTCAAGGAAATCCTCTTGATGACTTCCTTCTTTAAGATTATCAACAGTTATCTCCATGAAAGAGTCAACCAATGCATTTGCAAATGCAGCATCATTTATATGATAAGGACACCTCTTTACCTATAAAGACGTAGTCTCGTTTTTTTTAGAAAGGCAATAGAGAGAAAGGGGGGTACGACAGTAAACAGATACCTAGAACAGTGACTTTACCTGCCGATTGTCATTAGTTACAACAAGCCTCTCTAGTTCGTTAATAAGAGTTGCCGTAACATTCGGATCATAAAAGGGTTTTCCAGGTGCATCAAGGGAAGATAGACCCTTCTGCGGAAGGCAAATACGTATTTTCGATGATGCTTTATTAAGTTTGCTCGCAATAAAAGAAGCAAATTTTTTGTTTTCATCTGCTGTTGTTCGCATGACTGAAATCTGCAGATGGTTGACATAGATAGATTCAGTTACTTTGTTACATAGAAGAAATAACTAGTCATCACAACAATTAGCAAAACATTCATTCAGATATAGTTCGGATCTGATTTAGTTAGTTAAATAAGTTAACCAAAAAAAAAACGTATAGATCCACGCAAATGTGTACCACAATTACCTTGTCATTGTGTACTAGAATATTTCTTTGATGAAATTCGGAAGGTATGCTGTTTTTAGGTCCAAAATTCACCACATCCAAGGCCCCTATGCTCAGAACTAAGGGGACCTCCTTCTCTATAATAGCATCAAAGCGAGAACTGTCACAGGGCATAATACCTCCCAAAATATAATCCGCTACTTCAGATGTTGTGATGTCCAAAACAGCCTAAATATGACCACAACAGACATTCTTTGAGTGAATATCTACCATAAATCTTGAATTTTCCTTTTCTGTTATAATAACGTAGACAGTACACAAAAATCATTGTACTCAGACCTTCAACAATGTTGGGACAAAATTCACCTCATGCATGGGACTCTAGAAACCATTAATTGTTACATTAAAATATACCTGTATGGAGCCGTGTCTAACCAAATCCTCCATGGCTTTGCCACCAACCCCAGTTGCATGGAAAACCAATGCTTCATAACCTTCTGTCTCCAGTCTTTCTTTAACTGCATTTACGCATGGAGTTGTAATACCAAACATAGTTATTCCCACAGTTGGTTTTTTACTCATCTTACAAGTATTTTTCAAATCCAAAAGTCTTCCAACTACCATCCCAGCGACAGCCGCACCAGCATTAGACAACACTACCTGGCTTATGCTATTAATCCCACAAATATCCACCACTGTTGGCAGTAACACCAAATCAGACGTCCCAATATAAGAACTCGTCTGACCACTTGCTACAGTTGATATAATGAATTTAGGAATTCCTAATGGAAGAGATTTTAAAGCAGCCGATATTAGAGATGTTCCTCCACTACCTCCAAGGCCAACGGCTCCAGCAAGAGTTCCATTCTCATGAGTTTTCCTGAGAAAACAATCAAGTGCCTTACTCATTACAGATATAGCTTCACTTCTCTCATTAGGAAGCCTATTAAAGGGTTGCTGTTGCTCAGTCTCGTAGTAGCATGATAAAATCTCCTTCCTAGTCACACATGAAATATCTCCAAAATTCTCGATTTCCTTCTGACTAGCTGAAACATCCACAACTGTCACTTTCACCTAACCAAAAACACCAAGATTTGAAGCATCAATTACAGATATCGATCAGGATCAAATGCAACATTTTGCTTTGGTATTGGTGCTCATTATTAGCACCACCACGGGCAACAATGAGAACCCACATTTCTGTGCCCATCAAAGTGTGTACTTTTTAGTATATGGTATAGGCCTCGACTCTATGAAACTAATTTTATTTTATTTTGCTAGAAAAGAAGGATATATTAATAAAGAGAAAATTTAGGCCAAATGGAGGATTACTTTCCAACCATTTACCTGAAACATTGAATCTTCTACTGTATTTGGCTGCTTTGTCAGCTCAGCCATTAAAGTTTCTACTAACATACTCAGTTCTGACATAACTAAAATCATTTAGAAAAAAAGAAACAATCCTCAAAAATACAATGATTGAACCAGCTAATCCAATCAATACTATTATTAGCTGGTAGGACTATTCCAAAAAAGGTATAACGGAACCACAACGCCGACGGGTAAATGACAATATAAACCGTTTAGATTAATTCACAATTATACGAGTTACCATGGAATTTGAAGAAAAGGCAAGAAATGAAGTAGATAACTGTTGAAATGAATATCAAATTTTCCCTGAACCAAATTAAACAGCAGAAAAGAGAAGATGAAAGAAAGAGATATCTTACTTTATAATTACTGTTGATGGAAAATTTGCTGAGATTTGATTGAACTGAACTTGAGAGATATAGAAGTTCCTCGAGCTTTGTATCAGCAGTTGCAATGCAATAAACTCTGAATTCCTTGGCCATTTTTGACTTTGATGTTTCTCTTGAACTTGAAGACTGAGAATTTAGGGTTTTCAAATTCAATAGTTGTAAAAAAAATTAAGAAAAGCTTCTAAAGATCTTTTTAAGGTCTTAAACTTTTACTCAGTAAGCTTCTCCCTGAAGTGAAAAGCACTGCAAAGTCTTGAGTAGTTGTGAAAATGGGAGCGAGACTGCAAGGACAAAATTGTTGTCGCAGTACAAAAATATCACGTAGCAGCTCAGCAAACGACCGCGTAATATATGACCACCTGGTAACGTAAGAGTATTATTCGGTCTACTGTTAGTGCCGATGCAACGCTCACATTGCTAAGCTTAGTTTTGTAAGACTAACCCGTAGATTGAGCTGCTAAATTGGCCAAAAAGTATTGCAAACCCAAAAAAAAAAAAGTGGTCTAAAAATTAACACTACTTCTCTCTCCTAACAAGTGCTCGCAGTTCAACTAGCAGCGAGATTGAAACGCTGAACGGTTCAGCGCTCACAAAAATCACAAAATTTGATCTAACGGCTGAAATTTAAAGCGCTGAACCAAACAGCGCTGGGCAGTGGTCCCAGCTGACGTGGATTGCTAATCTAGCTGCTAGATTAGCACTCCCATAGGACTTAGGAGGTTGCCCTATCTGATGTGGACTGCTAGATTAGAAGACCATAGGACTTAGCCTAATGATGTGCTTTTTATAAAAGAGTTTTTCTGCCATGCGTTGTTGCCTTGTTGGAGTGTGCTGTGTAAAGTAGCACTTCAATGTTTGGTAAAATATGAATTAAAGTTAAAGCTGACTAAAAAGGTGAACCAATTGTGTTAGGTAAAAATTGAGATTCAACTATTGTTTTTGTAGTAAATGACAAAAATAAGCATATTTCTCAAATAGTTTTATTCGATTTTATCAGGTTTAAAAGCAATTAAATATTTTTACTGTTAAATATATATATATATACATAGTAGGAATTACCAATAGGTACTATTATTATGGGTCTAGTTAGTGGCAGGTCCGTCCATTAAGAGTCTATGAACCGGAGGTCCATAGTTTAAAAGAAAAAACAAATTGGACCCAAAATATTAATTCTAAGTCCTACACACATGCCGAACTAGTTATACGTAATTTTGAAATACCCACACTGCCATAGATATATAGAAACAAGTAGAACCATATATTTCATTTTCTCCAAACGGGAGTTCATTTTCTTTATTTTCTCTCTCTGCATCTGTCCGGAAGAAGAGCTCTGGCAATGGCGACAAAAATCCAAAAAAGATGTCTTTCATCGATTGATCAGTATCATCAAGCAAGATTTTCCCCTACATTTACTCCTCTTTATCTCCTTCGATTGATCATCTCGAACATCCAAAACAATAGTGAGATTCTTGATTTAGTCTTCTTTTTGCTTTTTTTTTAGGATTTTGATTTTATTTGTATAATTAGTTTATCTTGATGTTCTTACTGAAACTTGAATGATTTATTAGGTTAGATCTACTAGTTACGAATTGGTAGTATAAATTTGAACTTTTAAAGTTTGATTGTAGATTCGTGATTGTATTCGCAATACCTTGACAGTATCTAAATTGCGCGACTACACGCGCAAATTTAGACCATCTTTAAAAAAATTGTCTGAAACTTTAGCTTCTGTTTCGCATATGTCTTTTTTGGGAACTTCTTTAGGTTTTTCTGGGTCTTTTACTGTACCTTGTGAGGGACATAAAGGTGGCCTCTGCTTGATGTGGACATCCCACCTTAATGTCTCAGTTTTAGTGGAAAACCAAAATGTTATTCGTGCCTACATCACTCCAAATCAACCTCAATCTGATCAACCATGGATGTTTACTGGCGTATATGGACCTCCGCAACCAACTCCAAGAATGAACTTGTGGCAAAATTTCGACAACATCGTCTCTCCACCAACAGTCCCATAGCTACTTATGGGAGATTTCAATGAAATAATAGAACAACACGAGAAGAAAGGAGGAAGACCTGTGGCAAATAGTCAGGTTAGAATTTTCAACAATTTCATCAATACTCATGGCCTTATTGATTTAGGCTTTCAGGGAGATGCATACACTTGGACCAACAACCAAATTGATGGGAACTTTATCATGGAGAGACTAGACAGAGGACTTGCAACCCAACAATGGCTAGATAATCACCCACATGCTTTGCTCGGACATCTACCAAGAATTGGTTCAGATCATGCACCACTGTTGCTACAAGAAAGAGCCATGACAAGAAGGCATACAAAAAAATTCTGTATCGAACATCTGTGGTTTTTACATCCACAAATGAAAGATATTGTAATAACAGCTTGGCAACAACAGAACTCACATGATGACACAGAGGATGTGGGACACAATCTGGTACTAAAGATGAAGGAAACTGCCATAGCTCTTCAACAATGGCACAAGCAAACTTTTGGTCACCTGCCTGAGATGCTAAAGGAAGCAGAATTCCAAATCCAACTGGCACAATCAAAGTGCGCAACAACAACTGGCAATGAATTAAAGTTCTGGCTACAACATGAGAGAGAGACAAGAAACTCGCATTTAATGCTACTACACTACCATGATGAATATTGGAAGCAGAGAGCTCGAATTGAGTGGTTAAAAAATGGTGATCTCAATACTAGGTTTTTCCACACCAAAGCGACCATCAACCATAGAATAAACCACATTTACCAACTCCAAGATTCCAACAACAGATGGGTTTACAACCAAAGACAAATTGTGGCAATGATGGTGCAACATTTTGAACAACAATACATAACAGAGCCAACAGTGATGGATATGCAATTATTCACCAACATTTCCCCAAGAATCTCACAATTTCACTGCACTCAGTTGATGAAACCACCAACTACTGAGGAAATTCACAAAGCTCTGTTAAGCATTGGATCAGAAAAAGCTCCAGGACCAGATGGATACACAAGTAAGTTCTTTAAAGTTTTTTGGAACACAACCAATACCCAAATTATCAATCTGGTAACCAATTTTTTTGAGAAAGTAGAACTAGCAACACATTTCAACCACACCAACATCACCCTCATCCCAAAATCAGAAAACCCAAACAAACCAAATGAATTCAGGCCCATTGGACTTTATAATGTAGTATACAAAATCATATCCAAACTGCTGGTGGATAGATTGAGACCAATACTACAATTCATGATCAGTCCATATCAAAGTGCTTTTGTTCCAAATAGAGCAATCCATGATAACATAGCCATAGCCACTGAGATTTTCCACCACATTCGATCCACACCACCAAAAAAAAACCCCAAAAATTGCCATGAAACTAGATATCAAGAAAGTATATGATAGTCTAGACTGGGGTTTTGTGAGACAAACTCTAACATCTTTGGGTTTTCCAGCTAAGTTTGTGGAATACATAATGTTGTGCATAATTTCAGTGACATACTCCATCAATATCAATGGAACTCCACAGGGTCACATTAAGCCAAAGAGAGGCCTCAGACAAGGTGACCCTTTGTCACCATACATATTCATTATGTGTGCTGAAATTCTGTCTACCAATCTAGCTCTCTTGGAAAATAAAAGAAAGTTGAAAGGATTGAGCATTTCAACAAAAACTCCACCTATCCTTCACCTAATGTATGTAGATGACTTACTCATCACTTGCTCAGCTGACCTGAAGACTTGTGATAACCTCAACAACATATTACACAGTTATTCTACTTCAGCAGGACAAGCAATCAATTTACATAAATCAGTCATCATACACTATCCGAATACAACCCAGAGTACCAAAGATTGGATGTCAACAAGTTTCAACATCCCAACAACTCACAGCCCACCTAAATAATTAGGTGTGGAGTTCAAGCAAGGAAGAAACTCTTCACCAATTTTTTCCCAACTTCTACAAAGACTGGAAAGAAAAGCTAAAGGATGGATGGCGAAGTGTCTCAACCAGGCAGGAAGATGGCTTCTCATAAACTCAAGCCTTCTACCAACAGCTAACCATATTATGCAAACTCAATTGCTACCAGCACATGTCCACCACAAAATTGACAAGATTGCACGGAACTTCTTCTGGGGTCATGATAAAGCAACCAAGAAACTGCATATGATTGGTAAAGAGAAACTCAATCTCCCAATAAGACAGGGAGGCCTCGGAATAAGGAATGCAAGGAAACATAATTTTGCTCTGTTGGGTAAAAGGATTTGGCAGATACATGCTAAACCAGATACAATCTGCAACAACATGTATAGATCCAAATACATGCCGCAGGATTCGATTTTGAGAAGAATACCAACGCCTCAAACAGCAGCAAGTCCGGCGTGGAAAAATCTAACCAAAGTCGCTCCCTTTGTGCAGGCAAATTATGCAATTCAGATAGGAGATGGAAAGTCAACTACAATTAATAAGAACTGGATACCCATGCATGCAAACACGTTCACTTCGGGAAACTCAGGAAACAATCTGGTTAGTACATTAATTGAACCACACTCATTTAATTGGAATACCAACTTGCTAGAACAGATTTTCCCACCGAACATCAGTAACTCAATCAGAGCCATGCATATTCCGAATCCCCCAATCCCATACAAACCAATATGGCCTCATGCCAAAAAAGGGCAATATACGGCCAAAAGTGGATATGAAGTGCTACAACAAACACAAGCATCCACAAACAATTCTCATCAACCAGCTAGTGCCAACTCCATGGAACAAAGGTACAAAATTGTTTGGAAAGCCGACTGCCCTCAAAAACTCAGACTTTTCCTCTGGAAAGTCAGTTATGATGGACTACCTACGTTTGCAGCTTTACATTATAGACATATAACTAGCACCAACATATGTTCTATCTACAACCTACAACCAGAGACAGTCCAACATTGCCTATTTGAATGCCCCATGGCCAAAGTGGCATGGGAACTTTTGTGTAAACATACCAACAACAATGCAGAACAGCACAACACCTATAATGGTATTGTTCTACCGCCACACCCACTACCAGCTATCATCTATCAACCACAACAACAACCTCAAGCAAGGCCACACAATCAACAACGGAGAGGTGAAGCCATAACAACACCAAAATTGTGGCCACCAATAAATTTCGAAGAATTCTTGAAGATGCACGTACACCAAAAGGAATTCACGCTGTGTTGTTTCATGATGTGGAATATATGGCTAGCGATAAAATCAAAAGTTTACTACAACAACATCCAAACACCACAACAAACATTCCACATAGCTATGCTGCTTAGTCAAGAATACAAATAGGCCACACAACATAACATCCACACCCAACCGGAAGCCACACAACAATCAAGGAGGAACACAACAACTATTTGGATTAAATGGCACACACCAACAACAAACTGGCTGAAAATAAATACAGATGGCGCCATCAAAAGTGACCAACAAGGTACCCCGGAAGTGGCAGGAGCAGGATGGATTTGCAGAGACGCACAGGGCGCAGTCATCATGGCAATGGCGGCACCAATTGGTAAAACGACGGCTTTAGTAGCGGAAACATGGGCGTTCCTCTTAGATACTAGAATGGCGGTTACAAAGGACTGGCACAGAATACAATTCGAAATAGACTCGACAACTTTGTTAACTCTAATTGTGCAGCAAACTTCAGAAGCCCCATGGATCATTCAATCTATTTTACAGGAGATACGCACCAATCTTCAACAAATTGAGGAATACGTGATCACACACACGTATAGAGAGGCGAACCAAGCAGCAGATGGACTGGAAAACTATGCGGCAAAGAAACAACTACAATCGGGAAAAACAAAAAATCGACAAATATTTGGGAGCATACATTCCCTGATTTCCTAAATGTAATTGTAATGAATGATTCAATGGGGACCCCCTACCCCAGAGAAGTTCATGTTTAATAAAATAATGGAATCTTCTTTTCAAAAAAAAAAAAAAACTCAGTGCTATCAGTTTTTGGGTTATTTATCAATTTTACAGATCAATTTTTGTTTGTGTTTTCATTTATTTATTTTGTTTTTTGAATCCGTTTTTGCGATTTATACTATTTTGATTAGGTAGATCGTCAATTTAAACTTATTTATATTTTTGGTTAATTATTTTTTTTTTTTTTATTAAATCCTGTTTTTTTTTCGTTTTCAATTGTATGATCCAGGAGTACATATATGATATACTGAATATAATAAGGTTGTTGTGTATCTATCAGATGTATAACATCCATATTTTGTGTATATGTTAGTGTTCTTTGCATAAAATAAGTGTTAGTATGATAATCTAATGAATCGGTTAGCGTAATTGATATTATTTTTGGTAGGTATTTATTAAGATTAGAGTCGTTTATTGGGTTAAATATTCTAATTCCATCTGGTTTATTTAGCTTCAAATTTGGTTTTCATTTTTGCGATTGAAACTGTATACAAATTGTTGATGTGTCGAAAAGGAATTGAGTGCATATTTGATATACTGTTAATAAACTGAGTGATATTTTTTATGTAATGAGAATGATTATGTAGGATTCCGGTTACTCTTTGTTAGTTGATATTAGGTTTATAATTATAGACTTAAAAAGCTTATGGAGATGTTATTTTATTGATGTACACAAAATAAATTGAGTGTATACTTTATGTACTTTCAGTGCCGAATGGAGTAGTAGCTTCCAAAGTGGCGTATACGAAAATATTTACTTGTACTACTTAGCATTACATGTTATATTGCATTGTTGTTGAGTTTCTGTCTAGTTTATTCTTCTACCATTTGTGTGAACAGTCAAAATGAAAGTGTGGTGGTGTCCATAAGAAGGCATGTTTTATTCTGCTGCCTGCCTTTGTCGTTTCCTTCATAGAAGTGGTGGTGGTGACACTGTTGTCGAGGAGTTGGCAACAATGATAATAAGGTTTTGCTATTACTTTGTTTTGCAATTTGTATTATGTAGAATTTTTTTTATTTTTTTATTTTAAAAGTCAATTTCTATTTGTTTCGTAGTGTTTTGTTTTGTCAGGATCACTGCTCAGTTAGAATTTCTTATTATTTACTCTGAAAAAGCGGGGGTATAACAACCACACCCAATATTTCGCTTAGCAATCTGTATGGACTATCTCCAATATACTTTTAATAGAATCAACTAGACAATCAGACTCTATCTTAATAAAAAGTATATCAAAGAGTTATATCTCAATTTCTCGATTCAATCCACACTCAAACAAATAGGAATTTGCGAGCCTGATTGAATATAACAGAAATAACTTGAACGGTACCAAAGACCAATGTTCAAGGATCAATCAATTTCAATCAACAACCAAAGGTTGGATTTACCAATTGATCGATTCAACGCACAACCTATGATATTTCAATTATATAACAAAATATAATGCAGAAAAGAAATAACACAGACACCAGAAGTTTTGTTAACGAGGAAACCGCAAATGCAGAAAAACCCCGGGACCTAGTCCAGATTTGAACACCACACTGTATTAAGTCGCTACCGACACTAGCCTATTAGAAAAATAACTTCGGTCTGGACTGTAGTTGAACCCTAATCAATCTCACACTGATTCAAGGTACAGTTGCGTTCCTTACGTCTATGATCCCAGCAGGATACTACGCACTTGATTCCCTTAGCTGATCTGACCCACAACCAAGAGTTGCTATGACCCAAAGTTGAAGACTTGATAAACAAATCTGTCTTATACAGAAAAGTCTATTGAATAGATAAATCTGTCTCCCACAGATATACCTACGAGTTTTGTTCCGTCTTTTGATAAATCAATGTGAACAGGAACCAATTGATAACCTGGACTTATTTCCCAAAGAACAGCCTAGTATTATCAATCACCTCACAATAACCTTAATCGATTAACGAAACAAGATATTGTGGAATCACAAACGATGAGACGAAGATGTTTGTGACTACTTTTATATCTTGCCTATCGGAGATATAAATCTCAATCCAATCTTACGATTGTACTCAAACACGATAGAAATGGCAAGATCAGATCACGCAACTACAGAGAAAATAGTTGGGTCTGGCTTCACAATCCCAATGAAGTCTTTAAGTCGCTAACCTACAGGGTTTCGTGAAAAACCAGAGGTTAAAGGAGAATTGACTCTAGCTTATACAACTAGTATCACACATGAGGTGTGGGGATTAGGTTTCCCAGTTGCTAGAGTTCTCCTTTATATAGTCTCCAAATCAGGGTTTGCAATCTAAGTTACCTTGGTAACAAAGCATTCAATATTCACCGTTAGATGAAAACCTGATTAGATTCAAGCTAATATCTTTCAACCGTTAGATCGAACTTAGCTTGTTATACACAAATGAAATGCACCTTCATTTAGGTTTTGGTAACCGTACCTAAACGTGTACACTTAGTTGGTTCAACAATAGTTAACTAATGGTTAGCCATATGAGCACTTTCATATCAACCTTATTCATCTTCACCATTAACTAGTTCAAGTGACTCAAATGAACTAGTTAAGAGAGTTTTTCAATTGCTTAGATCTTATAGAAGTATACAAGACACAATTGAAGCAAAATCGATTTTGATTCACTCGAATCAATTCATGAACATTATAGCCACGGTTTGCAAAGATTGCATTCCTTATTATATATAAATGTTTTAGTTCATGAACAAACCGATTTTAGAAAGTAACCTACTTAAGTACACAAACGGGTACGCATACCTAAGTGGTCGGACCGAGTTTGGTTACGCCAGTACGCGTACGGGTGCGCATACCAATTCACACTTCCAAACTCCAACAAAAATTCACGGACATGAACTTTCCGCCAGTATGCGTACGGGTACACATACTTGCCCGAGTTTCCAACAACCGCCGGTATGCGTACGGGTACGCATACTTTAGGTTCCCGGTTTTGGACCTTTACACAAATGTGAGAACACACTATGTTTATATCCAAACATGGTTACTTGTTCTAAACTCTCATTTCAATCATTGAAACTTTCTTAGAGGATGTTATAATAATTGTTATTCACAAACTATTTTCATCAAAGCGATTTTCAAGTTATTGAAATAATCAAAATGACTTTCGTCACTAGTAAAAATGAACTTGGCCAAAGCGAAAGCTTACCAACACATATTTCGAGACATAGATAAGTGATTTAAACTCAGCTCGAAATAGCAAATGTGTATAATTGAAGTCTATATAGCAATACTACTTTTGTCTCAAAATAGGAGATAGAATAGATAGACTTTTGAGTGATAGATAAGTTAAAATCTCCACATACCTCTTTGTTGATGAAGTTCCACAAGTTCCCTTGAGTAGTTCTTCGTCTTCATTCGATGAACGTCGTGGAGTCTAGAGCTCAACTACACTTATTATCCTAGTCCGAGACTTAGCTATAAGTAGACTAGAAATCAAGACTTATAGTTTTGGCAACTAAACTTGACAAACAAGCTTGAGATAGCCACGCTTGCGAGTTCGACCGAGCAATGATCTAACAATCTCCCCCTTTGTTAATTTTAGTGACAAAACTATCAATACATATGGAATACAAAATAAATAAACTTTGTAGCTTCTCATCCAAATGCTTGATCTCCTTGGTTCTTCAACATTACTCAAAATCTTTGTCACTTCCAAGTACTCCAATGATTCCAAAGGTATTCAATTCAGCATCATCATTGTTGAAGATCCGTAGCCATAACAGTGAGAAAACAATAGCTCTCAATCATTGTTATACAGTGTAATAATATTATTACACAACATCAAAGTTCAATTGTATCACAACTTTGACAATAATACTATGGTGATATGTATCACTCCCCCTTAGTCAATACTTTATCTAACATGAAAACCACTCCCCCTTACATAATGATCCGAAAACCATATGTATTTGTAGTGTGAACTACACATTGATTCTCCCCCTTTTTGTCAATAAAATTGGCAAAGGTACGAAAATTAGTGGGATCCTAATGAAATTTCCATAGAGATACTTCATGACAAAAACAAAAGCACATATCAACTTTTTAGATGCAATCATATGGCCGAAACTAAATGCATTCATCAAGGAGTTTATAAAGATACAAGATAACCCCTATAATATTCCACAGCCGCACTCCCCACAAAGATTTGGCAATTAAGCACAAGTTCAATTAAGAACTCTCCCCCATAAAATGTCATTCCCGAAAGAACAACAAGAGTGACCTTTCTTTCACAAGAAAATAAGGATTTCTTTGGACATTAACAAATCACATAAGAATATGAATTTGTATCCAAAAATCTCAATTAAATTAACCATAAGAGAACCCATGATTAATTTAATCGGAAATGCTCACATAAGAAAACTTACGGAGCCGCACAGTATTTACATAAATATATGGATCAGGGAAGATCAATACTGCGGAATAAACAAAGATTCATTCTATTTTTCATCACTGTTTGCACAATGACATATAATAGACTTTAATCTTTGTAAACAAAAGTTCATCCTCTTCCATCAATATTTGCATAATGACATAATAGGCTTAACTTTTGTTTTGTCAAAAGTTCATTCAATCTTTTATCAATACTTGCATACTGACATATTAAAGACTTAACTTTTGACCATGTATGGGACAATCATAGTTCACGGACGCAAACACACATATCCCATAACAAGTTGCAATATATAAAACCATAAAGATTAATACTGCAAAATCATCTTCCAAATCAACTTTAGAATTTAAATAAATAAATCTAAAAACATTGCAAGATGAAAATCGTTGGAAATAGATGTGTACTCACAATAATGGCTATTCCAAAGTTATCCTTCTTAAAAACACAAGAATAAATTCTCATAAGAAGTTTCCTAGACATTAAGACCTTTGAAAAATTCTTTATCGTCCCTGAACTCCTTGTCGTCAACAGCCATTGGGACATAAGGTTCATGAAGATAGGAGTTGATATCAACAAACCTTCTTGACTGATGCCGAACCAGGGCCTTTTGAATCTCAAGAGTCCTAAACATTAAAGCCTTTATTTGCTGATTCTCCTTCCTTGTTTCCTTCAACTCATCAAGAATATCAGAGAACTTCTGAGAATTTGAAGGAACAGCTCTTGGCTTCCTCACATTCCTTCTTTTTCTTTTCATAGTTGGAGGTAACGGAGATTTATCTTTTTGCTTCATGATTGATGGCTTAACAATCATATTAACATCATTTCCATCAGTTGACATAAAGCTTGGAGTATCCATAAAAGCGGAATTGTGAGAGGAAATCACAAGATAATCTCAACAAGCAGTCTTATGATAAAAAGAGTATCTTAGAGAAGGAAAAAGGAATGTAGGGTTACGGAACCTTTATACACTTAACGGATTCACGTACGAACAACTCATACCTTAAAAAAGGAAGAATTGTCTATTTTAACCCTCTTTTATTGAAAAAACAGGGAAGTCCTTTCCAATATCAATTAGATATGAAAAAGCGACATGAATTCCAGACTTTACAATGTTCACAGAGCAAAAACATGGAAAAAGAAAATCAAGACAATATAAAAGAATTTTATTTTCCTAAAGCCCGAGGTGTGCAAAATCTTGTCTCTTTTGATCAGGCACATGAGACAAGATGCACTAACCAACACAATTTTAGGTTGTGCTGGGGTGAACAATAATATGTCCACCATATCCTTTTTGAAAGGAATTCATAGAGCCTTGTTTCACATAGTGTTTAGACCATATATTTCTTTCTAATGATCTAGTCTTTTCTTTGGAAACTAACTTCTTTCAAGAGGAGATGCGTTTACATACCTCAGCCGATTCCTGAACACTTTTGAGCTTGTTAGCTAATCGATTTTCTCTTCATTGAAGTTTGTTGACATATCTTATCTTATGTTTGTACTTGAAACATTTTGATAACTCATGACCTCTGAGAGAACAATAAGGACATGTCAACCTGGAGGAAGATTTATACATCTCATCTGTGCAGGCTGCTAAACATATGGTCGATCCTGCGAAATCAGAAAAAGAGTTTCCAAAAGAAACAGGTAGATGAGGCTGAAACTCAGTAGCATAACAAATGAGTATAATAATATAAATGAGGTTGAAACTCTGTCATTTTTCTTACATCACAACCCAGTATAAGTAGATAAAAAAAATTGTGGTATATGAATGTTGGCTTGTTATTTTCGTTTCTTTCAATAGCTGAAATATTTTTGCTTTCCCTTCAATAATAATCTGGTAATGGTTGTTGTCCAGGGAATATCACTGATACTGCTAAACAAGTTAAGTTGGGGTTTGGGAAGAGCTTTTTAATGGGTCTGAGTATTAAAACAGGTTCACCTTGTGAAAATTATGGAGAAGGATCTTAAATATATATGTAGAGTTAGAAGTGAATGAAAGTATTTTCTGTCACTTTTTCTTCTTCAGTGTAGCCATTATGTACTCGCGTTTCTCAGTATATATCAGATGTACTCATTCTTAGACTGTGTATTTGAAGTTATTATCAGTATATATTAGATGCACTCCTTTTTTAACTCTGTATTTGGAGTTTTGTTCAGTGTAGCCGTTATGTTGTGCACTCACTTTTCTCAATATATGTCAGATGTACTCATTTTTTGGTTGTGTATTTGAAGTAGTAGAAACTCTGTATATAATTAGGCTAAAATACCTAATGGCTTTTGCTCAAGCATATGTAATTTTTTTTAATTTTTTCTTCAGTGTAGCTACTATGCACTTACTTTTATTTTATGTATATGTACTTAAGCAACACGCTGAATTGTGTTTTTTTTATTGCTCAAGTGTATGTTATATTTTTCCTTCAGTGTAGTCATTATTGCACTCACTTTCTCAGTATATATATATCAGATGTACTGATTTCATTTTATACAAATGAGTGAACCAATCCATGATGACAATATGTACATCTGGGTTTATAGCATAAAAATAAAGAACACATAAAGATAACAAAAAATTACACAACCAATATGACAAACAAAAATTACACATAACGTGTCTTCATCCTAATTTGTTGAATGGCCTAATGCGGTTAGCTGTAAGTTCCCATACCAGCTCCATTTTCTATCCACGGGGTGCTTGAAAACCATCATCCTCTCTCGCATAGCAAACATAGTACAAAATCCCACTGTATACATTATTCCAAACAAGCAAACATAAGTTATAATTAGTTCCAATACATGACAAAGAAATCAATACTCACAAAAAAACATACATGTTCAAGAATTCCATATTTTTTTAGCAGTGCATAACACATGTACTGGATTTTTAGATAGAAGTTTTTCTTTTCACTGCATACCCATCTTCGCACTACTTACTATCCATGGTACTATCTACATAACTTAGATAACACATACTGTATATAACACATGTACTGAATTAATTGATAGAAAGGGGATAAAACAGTGTAAAATTATTAGGGTGTTTATATAAAGAGATTTCATGATGAGCAACACACAAAACCATGATTTGGTAGTTGCAAGTGGTGAATGTGTACAAAGAAAATAATGGTCCAAAATTGAAGTTTTGTTGAATCTAAATGTATTAACGGTATTGTTGCTAGATCATAACCTATATCCACTATACAAATCAAACATTGAAACCTCAATCATTTTTTCAGTATGGTGTATATGCACAAAACAACTAGGTGTTCAGTGTCATGTATATGCGCTGCAGCATTCTAATGTGTATAAACCAAAACAGTATAGGGAATATGTACTACCAAAACAATATAGGGAATATGCACTACTAAAACAATACATAATCTATGCACTATCTGGCAAAATGCAATGAACCACATATATATAAACAAAAATAGCTAAGGTTTTCAGTTTGTATGTCATGTACTGATGGATTATGATGTCTAAGTTTAAATAACAATTGTCTGTATTCGGTATAGTGAATATGCACTGTTAGATCATAACGGAAACTAACACCACATGTTATAAAAAGGCAAAATACAATTGTGAATATCTGTTTATCAGCATGTATGTCATGTACTAATGGATCATGATGTCTAAACAGTCTAAATAACCTATGATATTTCAGTATAGTGAAAATGTATTGTCGGATCATAATAGAATATATGGTGAATTTATGAAAAAAAATAAGTTTTGTGATACCTTTTCGTGCTAATTGCTTGGGAATTTTTGTTGTTGGAGATTACGATTCTTCAAAAACACTTTCTTCTTCTATTACTTTTTTTTCTTCTGTTTTTTGTTATAGTTTTTGTTCTCGTTTCGACCAACTGTTGATATTTTCTTGCGATGAATCACTAGATATAGGGTAAGATTTCTTGTTTACTGCTTGAAATTGAAAATCTAGGTCATCGATTCTGTAGGTTTTTGTAATTTTTCACTGAAACTATATGATTTTTGATGCTTTCAGTTAGGTTTTGATGATTTCGTAAGAGAAACTATTATTCTTTCGATGATTTTCAGTTTCGAATCTTCACAACCACCGTCTGTTATGCAACATTAAGAGAATTGAAAAGAAAAGAAGAGACATTATCTGTGGGGAAAGAAAGTTTTATTATTACCGCACATATGGAAAGTAGGGGTAACCGGGTAATTTGATATTAATGGACCCTAGAATAAGTTTAATATCCGGTTGGACCCTACTATAACTATTTATTTTGGCTTTGGTCCAAATAAAAAATTTCCCCATATATATATAGGGGAAGGATTCGTTGACATGGTCATAATGACATAATCTTGACATTTTAGCGCCATTTTTTCTACCAAATCCAACCGGCAATGAATTTGAGGCTAATATTTTGGTGACATGTTCCTCATATAAAACTATACATTCCCACCAAAAACGAGAGTATTCCGAAATACAAAACTTCACTATCTGTAAATTTTAATTTCAACCGTTAATCTTCAAAATGGTAAATGGTGGTCTTATACATCTCAGAATGCTCTCATTTTTGGTGGGAGTGTAGATACTTATAAGAAGAACATGTCACCAAAAAATTAGCTTTAAATTCATTGCAGGTAGGGTTTGGTAGAGAAAATGGCGTTAAAATGTCAAGATTATGTCATTGTAACCATGTCAACGGATCCTACCCCATATATAAAATACTAAAATCACTAATTATTACTATTACAGTATTATGGTTGTTAAAAAATATTCTTTTACTTTACCACTTTTTATTATGGATATAATTTTCAAACAAAACATCAAACTAAAATTAAGTAAATATTTAATATTTTCTCTTATTTTTATTATTCATAAATTAAAATTAAAAAGTTCAATGAAATAGTATATAAAATAATGTGATTTATAAAATTGATCGTATATAAATGTAAGGGTACTTTTGTCATTTATAAAATAAAATAGGGATAAAAAAGACAAATCAAGTATCAAATTTAGGTAAGACCAATGCTTATGCATTTCAAGCTTTTAAAAGCTCCTCATACCCAGCTTTTAAAAGTTGGAGAATTTTGGAAGTGCTTTGGATTAAAAGCACTTCCAAAACTTTTTACCAAACACGAATATAAAAAATGATTACCATATATACATTTTGAAAGTGCTTTTTGAAAAATAAAAGCATTACCAAACCCAACCTTAGTATTGCGAAAGTATCTTCCAGATGATTGTTTACCCGAGCAAAGTGTAGTACTGTAGTTTATTGTGAATTTACAATCAATAAGAAGTGGAGGGTTTTTTTTTCTTTTTTGAAGAATGATAAAAAGTGGAGTTGGCAAACTCTATAAGAATTTAGAATTTATAGTGCTCCATAAATACATGAGTAAACTTCGCAGGTAACAAGAAAGACAATTAATTTAGCGAACTTCACAGGTTTTGAATCTGGTAATATTGTTATGCTTGTGCTGCTTTTATCCCCCGACACGCCTGTGCTTTTTGCACACTTCATTGTTGTGCTTCTCTCTTATGACAATCTTTCACTTCCATCCATCTCCCTGCGATGTTGCATTTCTACCTACATTATTTCTGGGCCAGTAAACGTCCCTAATAATATATAAATCTGTAAGTACATTAAGCAGAATGGTGAGAGATATTGTACATACTATTCGGTTGAAATGATAAAAGCTAGAGAAGTACAGCATATGGTATTGCTTCAATTAAATTTCGTGTACTCTTAGTCCCAAGTCTTGGTGACTACTTGCCGAGAAATGAAATATGCTAAATGACGCAAGTTGAAATGCAGTATGACAATAAAAGTCATCTTGACCTTTAGTTGAAGCTAGGGCGCAACAGCGTAAACTGGAAAAGTAGTATTAGTTTTCCTAGGTTTAATTGGGTTAGCATTAATACATCTAACATGATTTGTTTTCCCACGGTCAACATTGGATGTCCAAAAGCTAACCAAGTTCACCTAGGAGCAGCATTCTCTCCTGCTGTAGCATGGAGAGTTGATCACAAATGAAAGCAAAATCCATATTAGACTTCCTCAACTCACAAACTGCAGTAGACACAACATTCTAACTAAACATTTACATATACGACCAAGCGAATTTAAGAATTTTTAACAACTGTTGTATTTTAATATATGGATATTTATGTAATGAACAGAATTGTGTTACTTGACTGCTTAGTTAGTGTAACGTACACAAATACGATAGCTTGGTCTTCGAGAAGGTGGACACAATTGTGTATTATCCTCCCTAATGTTGCTATCACAACATATGGATCTAAACCCATGTAAATATGTTTTATATCTTTCATATACAACATATAGTTCTCCACCACTTCGTCAACGTATTGACGACCCGTTAGAAGCCGTGAATTATTTTATATCTTCTGTGAGTTTTCTAAAGGAACCTGTTTGAAAAACTTGAATAAAAGCCAATGACTTAAATCCTATTTAGGGGTTCTAAAATAACCTACTGTGATGTCCATGAAGAAATCGAGTTTTTCTTTTGACTCGTTAGGATTTTTGGTTTTACGCTTATAGAGACCGGAGAAATGAACATTAAATTTGAAGCCGACATCAACTGATATATAGTTCACTACACGCAGTTCATCAAGATCCTCCCATGGATAAAGGTTTGCCGGAGAATCCAAGTGTTAAAGCCGTTTTTGTAACTCTAGAGTCGTCCTTTATACCTCGGATTACAGCAACCGTACGACAAGCCCAGCATGCTCAAGTTAAGCGGAACCTGCCCACCAGATTTAGCAATCTTAGACGAAGCCCAGGTTCCTCAACCGAGATAGAATGGATGAACCAGGACCAATTAGTGGTAAGAGAAAACAAATCTTTGTAGTTTAGTTAATGCGTATTTTAAGTTTTTTTTTTCTTTTTAGTTCTAGGTTATGTTTAGTTTGGTTAATTACTGTGGTGGTAAGATTTTTCATTAGGAGTTGATGTACTTCCTTGGAACTTATATATGTCTTTCAAGTTTTAGGAATTTATATTTAAGGTACGTACGATGTGCAGCAAATGAGCAAGTTTCTACTCCGCATCAAGTAAGTTTTCCCCATCAGAGTGAAGGAAGTCAGGCCATCCAGCAATTACCATCGCGTAGAAGTCCGAGATTCATTCAACAGGCTCAACATAGAGAACCCTTACATACACAGAATACAATCGGTAAGATCCATCTTTCTTATCTTGCAATTTAAATGTATCTTTCGCGTTAAAATATATCCATCCATGTTCATATTTTCTTTTGTGGACCTAATGATTAAGTGCACTAACTCAATATATTTATGCAGCCTCAACTGAAAATCACGTATCCAACTCAAACCTTCATAGAATCCCTCGACTCATGGAGCATGCTCGATCTCAAGAATCTCAGCATGCACCAAACTCAATTTGTAAGTTTTTTTTATACTTTTTCTCAAATGGTCAAATGGGTATTGGAAAATACGTTCACTATGGCTAAAATATTATTGGTAAATTAATAAGCAAAATCCGTTGGTCATCTTCAGTTATTAAGAGAATATTGTATTAGTAAGATGTGGAGTGTGGCATTGACTCGGATAGAACCAGGCTAAGGCTATAACCGTGCATCAGTCAATGCTTTTCCTGTTTGGTTAGCCATTCTTATCAAAGATATATATAGATCATGACCTGATTGCGTTTGCGTGCAGCAAATTCACAAAGAGTTCAAGTCGGAAGAGGGAGAGGTCGTCTACGTCGAAATATTGTTGGAGGATCCTCATTCTTGAATCATATGAGAGGGAATACTTACCAAGTTGGATTCAATAAGTTCTATTTGTCGCCGTCATGGACATGTCCAAAGTGCCAAGCGAAGCTTTTTTATCGTGAACCGAAAGGCTTTTGTTGTTCAGGTGGGAAAGTTATTTTATCGTTTGTTCCACCCCCTATTGAACTTTTAGAGCTGTATGATGATCAAACAGAAATAGGGATACACTTCCGGAGGTACATACAAGTTACAATCAATGTTTCTCATTAACGTCATTGGGGTGAATCATGACAGAGAATTAGCTGATAATAGAGAAGGTGTATATACATTTAGTGTTCAAGGTGATATCTACCATAAAATAGGCAGTCTCTTACCTCATGTGGTTGAAAGTGAAACAGATCCTCCAAGAATAGTTCGTCCCAGATATATACAAATGTATATTTATGATACAGATAACGAAATTAACTGGAGAACGGAAAAAGGTGGTGACGATCTAAACATGAAGGTGATTGAGAAGTTAAGGATAATTCTGGATGGACATAATAGGTTCGTGCATGTAATCAGGCCACTTGCACAACGGGCAGACATCCAAAGATGTAAGATGGTGATTAAAGAACATCCTGCGACCGATAAGTAGTACACGCTTCCAACCGCTTCACAAGTCGTTGCAATTGTAGTTGAAGGAGATGGGTCTAGCAGTCCTGGAGAGCAAGAAATTATAGTCCGAACAACGGCAAAGAAACAACATGTTATTATGATCCTCTCCAATATCCACTTTTGTTACCATACGGGATTTATGGTTGGGATCAGAATAGTATGGATGAGAACAACAGAAAGTTTACATGCCTTGAGTACTACTCCTACCTGCTACAGGTATATATATGATATAAATGTTTAACAAATACACTTTATAGTTGAACTTACATATATTATGTTGACACAAATAACATAAATAATTGATATATTTGTTGTCGTTATTATTTAACAGATTCGAAGTAATGACGCGTCGCTTTTTCTTCGAGGTGAAAGACTACTACAGCAGTATGTTGTGGATAACTAGGTGAAGAATGATTCGTTTAGATTTAGATGGTTATGGGATCATCAAGAGGAGATAAGAGCTGATTTGCATCAAGGTCTACAAGATGCACGAATGGCAGGAGAAACCAATGCAAGTAAGTTAATAGATAATCATTTTCCTTTTTGGCCCAGGTCCACATACAAGCGAAGTTCTTTTTTATGTTTTTTAATCATCAGAATAGCTCTGTTTTTATTGTTGCCGAGTGGTTAGTTGTATAGTTCCATGTTATTGGTCCCAATAATCTCTAAAAACTATCACCACAGTAGTACTATCAACTAATAGAAAGTATGCTTTAAAAAAAAAAAACTAACAGCAAGTGACCAATGAAATTGTGATCCGTGATTGCTTTAACGACAAACGGTTATAGGAAAGTACTTCCTTGAAATCTGAAATTTGTTGTTGTTTTTTCATGACAGGGAATCTTGGCCAAAGAAAAGTGCTTCCTTCCTTATACATTGGCAACCCTCGTGATACAACGATATCAGGATGCAACGGCACTGGTGCAAAAGTATAAGAAGCCTGATCTGTTAATTACAATGACTTGCAACCCACTTTGGGATGAAATCGTGTCCAACCTAAAATTGGGTCAATCTGCAGCGGATAGACCTGATCTGACTACAAGGATGTTCCGTGCAAAGCTTGAAGAGCTGAAGGAATATCTTTTTACCAAGTCAATATTTGGCAGAGTAGCTGCCCATGTGCATGTTGTTGACTTTCAAAAAAAGGGTTTTCCTCATGTTCATATGTTAATTATTTTGAGTGATGAAGACAAATTACAAGGTCCTAATGATTATGACAAGATAGTGAGAGCAGAAATACCTGACCCTGATGAAGAGCCAGAACTACACCAGTGTGTGAAAAAGTGAATGATTCACGGTCCATGTGGCAGTAAGTGCATGAGATATGGTAAATGTAAGAGAAAATTTCCAAAATATTTTTCAGAGTATATTGTACAAGGAAAGGATGCATACCCTGTTTACAGGAGACGTAATGATGGACGACGTATACGCAAGAGTGAAAGTTTTGAAGTGGACAATAAGATGGTTGTGCCTTATAACCCTTGGTTATTATAGAAGTGTGATTGTCACATAAACGTAGAAATTTGTATCAGTGTCGAGAGTGTTAAATATCTTTACAAGTATGTGTATAATGGTCCGGATTATGTATCTTTTGGAGTGCAGCCAGAAGACCATGACGAGATAACAAGGTATATTAATGCAAGATGGGTTTCTGCTCAAGAGGCAATGCGGAAGATCTTTAGCTTTGCTCTTTACAAGGTCTATCCTTTGGTAGATATTCTTGATAAAAAGGCGTCTGCAAATATTATCATGTATCCTTGATGAGACTAAAGATGATGAGAGACCAATCCTTGACACGTTCCCTAATGAACAATTATTTTCCATCTTTTTGTTAGCCTGGTTTGCTAACATCATCAATTATTTGGTAACTGGTCAAATGCCTGACCATTGGTCTAAGCAGGATAGAGTCAAATTTTTGTATGAGGTTAAGTACTTTTTTCTGGGATGATACGTACTTATTCAAATACTGTCCTGATCAAATCATCAGTCGTTGTATTCCTAACAACTAAATCTGAAGTGTTCTGACTTTTTGCCACTCTGGAGCTTGTGGGTGTCATTTTAGTTTTAATAAAATAGCTGTTAAGGTTTTGCAATATGGTATTTATTGTACAACTCTGTTAAGGACTCCCACCTATTTTTTCAAAGTTGCGAGAGATGTCAAAAATTAGGACCATCCACTTTATCTCTCTCTGCACCACTTGTAATCTTGTTCGAATTGTTAAGGACTCTGGAGAGTGCTATTTTATCAATCATGATGGTGACATCGAATTGTTAACTTACATACCACTTGTAATCTTGTTCGCAGTTAGCACCATCCACTTTATCTCTCTCTACACCAACAGGTCCATAGAAAAACCATCATCATCAACAAGAGGAGCATCACAAATTCGAAGGAAAGTTGAAGACGTTCACGGTTTACAGGCAACGGTACAGAATATGAGTAGATTTCATATTCAAGTAAAGCAACAAGACAAGGAGCAGAATTTCTACATGTTGAAGACTTATGTACAAGAGCGAAAATTATCAAGATGAGAGTTCAAGAAGTTTATGATATCAAGACATACAAGTTGTGAAGAATCAAGCGGTAAAGTACTTACACCATGGCCTTTGTACTTGCATTTTTATTTTATCTTTATTTGTATTTGTTTTATTTTCTCTTGTCTCAAAAAAAAAAGACAAGAAAAATTTGTTGTATCATATTGTGGTTTGTTTTTAGTTTTTTTTTCTTTCTGTTAGAGCACTGCTCGGTCGAACTCGCAAGCATTGCTATCTCAAGCTTGTTGTCAAGTTTAGTTGCCAAAACTATAAGTCTTGATTTCTAGTCTACTTATTAGTCTCAGACTAGGATAGAAAAGTGTAGTTGAGCTCTAGACTCCACGGCGTTCATCATACAAAGACGAAGAACTACTCAAGGAACTGGTGGAACTTCATCGACTAAAAGGTATGTGGAGACTTTAACTTATCTAACACTCAAAAAGTCTATCTACTCTATCTCCTATCTTGAGACAAAAGTCGTATTGCTATATAGACTTCGATTATACACATTTGTTATTTTAAGCCGAGTTTATCTCGCTCTCGAAATATGTGTTGGTAAACTTTCGCTTTGGCCAAGTTCATCTTTACAAGTGACGAAAGTCATGTTGATTATTTCAATATCTTGAAAATTGCTTTGATGAAAAATGGTGTGTCAATAACCTCTATTTAACATCCTCTAAGAATATTTCAATGATTGAAATAAAGAGTTTAGAACATGTAACCATCTTTGGATATAGGCATATAATGTGTTCGCGCATTAGTGTATAAGTCCAAAACCGGGAACCAAATGTATGCATACTTGTGTGTGTACTAAATGGTTGATGGAGACTAAGTAAGCATGCGTACCCGTACGCATACTGGCGGAAGTTCACGTCCGTGAATTTCTGCTAAGTTTGGAAATCAAAACCAACTCAATCCGGTTACCAAAGCGCATACTGGCGGAAAGTTCATGTCCGTGAATTTCTGCTGAGTTTGGAAATTAAAACAAACTCAAATCCGGTTACTTAAGTACGCATACCCGTACGCATACTTAAGTGTGTTACTTTCTAAAATTGGTGTATTCGTGAACTTAAATTTATATAAACTAAGGAATGCATATTTGCAAACCATGGCTATAAAGTTCATGAATCGATTCGAGTGAATCAAAACCAATTTTGCTTCAATTGTGTCTTGTATACTTATATGAGATCTAAGCAACTGAACAACTCTTGAACTAGTTCATTTGAGTCATTTGAACTAGTTATGGTGAAGATGAATAGGGTTGATATGAAAGTGCTCATATGGATAACCTTTTGGTTAACTACCGTTGAACCAACGACTTGTACACGTTTAGGTACGGTTACTCAAACCTAAATGACGTATATCTCATTTGTGTATAACAAGCTAAGTTCGATCTAACGGCTGAAAGATATTAGCTTGAATCTAATCAGGTTTTCATCTAACGGTGAATATTGAATGCTTTGTTACCAAGGTAACTTAGATTGCAAACCCTGATTTGGAGACTATATAAAGGAGAACTCTAGAAACTGGGAAAGTTAATCCCCACACCTCCTGTGTGATACTAGTTGTATAAGCTATAGTCAATTCTCCTTTAACCTTAGGTTTCTACCGAGACCCTGCAGGTTAACGACTTGAAGACTTCATTAGGATTGTGAAGCCAGACCCAACTATTTTCTCTGTAGTTGCGTTATTTGATCCTGCTAATTCTATCATATTGAGTACAATTGAAATAATTGACTAGAGATTAATTTCTCTGATAGGAAAGATAAAAGAAATCACAAACATCTTCGTCTCATCGTTTGTGATTCCACAATATCTAGTTTCTCCATCATACGATTTAGATTAATGTGAGGTGATTGATAATTCTAGGCTGTTCTTCGGGAATATAAGTCCAGGTTATCAATCGGTTCCTGTTCACCTTGATTTATCAAAAGACGAAACAAAAATCTTGGGTATTTCTGATGGAGACGGATTTATTCAGTCCTATAGACTTTTCAGTGTGAGACAGATTTGTTTATTAAAGTCTTCGACTTTGGGTCGTAGAAACTCTTAGTTATGGGTGAGATCAGCTAAGGGAATCAAGTGCGTAGTATCCTACTGGGATCAGAAACGTAAGGAGCGCAACTGTAACTTGGATCAGTGTGAGATTGATTGGGGTTCAACTAATGTCCAGACCGAAGTTAGTTTGTAGTAGGCTAGTGTCTGTAGCGGCTTAATACAGTGTGTGTTCAATCTAGACTAGGTTCCGGGAATTTTCTGCATTTGCGGTTTCCTCGTTAACAAAACTTCTGGTGTCTGTGTTATTTCTTTTCCGCATTATATTTCGTTATATAATTGAAATATCACAGGTTGTGCGTTGAATCAATCAATTAGGAAATCCGACCTTTGGTTGTTGATTGAAATTGATTGATACTTGAACATTGGTCTTTTGTACCGTTCAAGTTAATTTCTCTTGTATTCAATTAGACTCGCAGATTTCTATTTGCTTGAGTAAGGATTGAATCGAGAAATTGAGATATAACTCTTTGATATACTTTTGTTAAGATTGAATCTGACTGTCTAGTTGATTCTCTTAAAAGTATCTTGGAGTTAGTCCATACAGATTGCTAAGCGAATTATTGGGTGAGGTTATTGTACCCCCACTTTTTCAATTGGTATCAGAGCTGGCAAACACGTTTAAGACCTTATAAGTCTTTGTTTGTAGCGATCTGACTCTATGGACAGAAGTGTTATCTCTATAAACGTACCACCAATCTTCGATGGCTCAAATTACTTATGGTGGAAAATTGCTATGCGTGCCTTTCTTCAAGCGCGAGATTTTCAATCTAAGGTGATGCTCTCGTTGTGGAAGTAGGAGATGTAACCGTACAGAAAGATATTGGTGCATATGACGCTGCTGAGATACTTGCTGCAAACCAAAATTCCAACGGTTTGAATGCCATCATACATGCCATTACCCCAGATCTTCAGCACCATGTGACTACGTGCACTCGGTCTAAAGATGCTTGGGATATCTTAGAAACCGTGATTTGAAGGGAATACAAGTGAAAAGGAAGCCAAGCTTCAAAACCTAAATTCCGATTGGGAAAACCTTCGTATGGCAGATGAAGATTCATTTGTTGAGTTTAATCACAAAGTGTCTGAAATTGTTAATGCATCTTTTGCATTAGGTAAGACTATTCCTGAAAAGGACATTGTGATGAAAATTCTTAGATCGTTGCCATCTAGATACGATTCTAAGAAGCATGCCACCGTTGAAGGAAATAACCTTGATGCACTTTCCAAAAACACTCTGGTTGGGAAGTTAAAGATCTTTGATCATGAGCATACATCCAAATCTGGGAAGGATGTTGCTTTTAAAGCACAGAAGAACACTAAATTACTTGAGAAAAGTAAAAGTGTTTGCATCTCTGAAGATGATCTTTCTGAGACTGATTCATCAGATGAAGATCTTGACAAGTCAGTCTCATTGATCACAAGACAGTTTAGAGATCTTCTATTGAAGAGAAGTAAACGGTTCTCTAGAGACAAACCCAGATCGTCAGTTAAACCTCACAATCGTATTCCTCCTAAAAACAGGGATGCTGACGAGGCTGATGATGAGGATATGCCACAATGCTTTAAGTGTAAAGGTTTTGGTCATTTTGCAAATGAGTGTCCAAATCGAAAGAAATACACTGGAAACAAAGGTCTTGCTGCAACTCTTGATGAAATGTCTGACAACTATGATTCTAATAAAGACGAAAAGTCAAGTGTTGCACTTCTTTGTGAAAATATTAATTTTGATAATTATAACAATACATACATCAATCTTGATATTCTTTTATAAGAAAACTCAACCGATCTGGAAGAAAAAATTGATCTTTCCGTTGGAAACTTTTTGTCTAATTTTTCAGGTTCTACCTTGTGTCTAGCAGCTTGCACATCTCGGATACCTAAATCATATTCCAGGTTGACATGCTCATATTGTTTGCTAAAGGATCATGAGCTATCAAAGTGTTACAAGTATAAACACAAATTGAGACATGCCAACAAACTTCAATGAAGAGCAAATCGATTAGCAAACAAGCTCAAACTTGTTCAGAAGACCGCTGAGGTATGTAAGATTTTATCTTCGTCAAAGAAGTTAGTTTCCAAGGATAAGAAAATACCATTGGAAACAAAGTTATGGTCTAAACACTATGAGAAACAGGGTTCTATGAATTCCGATCGAAAAGGATATGGTGGACAGATTATTGTTCACCCCAGCACAACTTAAATTGTGTTGGTTAGTGCATCTTGTCTCATGTGCCTGATCAAAAGAGACAAGATTCTGCACATCTCAGGCTTTAGAAAAAGAAAAATGATTTTAGAAAAAAAAAATTGTTTTCTTTTTAAGCTTTGCCTGTTTTGAAAGATTGGAATTTTTCCATATCAAATTGATATCGGTTAAAATTGACAACTCTGCCTTTTATAGGGTAAGAGTTGTGCGTACGTGAATCCTTTGAAGTGTGTAAAGGTTCCGTAACCCTACATTCCTTTTTCCTTCCCTGAAACTCTTTTTATCCTAAGACTGCTTGTTGAGACTCAAGTTATGATTTCCTCTCAAATGGATACTCCAAGCATCATGTCTTCCGATGGTAAAGATGTTAATATGATTGTTAAGCCATCAATCACGAAGGAAAAAGAGAGATCTCCGTTACCGCCAGCAATGTGAGGAAGCCAAGGGATGTTCCTTCAAATTCTCAGAAGTTTTCTGATGTTCTTGAAGAGTTGAAGGAGACAAGAAAGGAGATCTAGAAAATAAAGGCTTGTGTTTTGAGAACTCTAGAGATTCAGAAGGCCCTGGTTCGACATTTTCAACTTAGAAGATTTGTTGAATTGACTCCTTTCTTCACGAACCATATGTTCCTATGGCTGTTGACGACAAGGAGTTCGGGGACGATAAAGAATTTTTCAGAGGTCTCAATGTCTAGGAAAGCTTCTTATGAGAATTTTATTCTTGTGTTTTAAGAAGAATAACTAGAGTTTGGAATAGCAATTATTTTGATTACACACAGCTATGTCTATCGATTTTCATCTTCAATGTTTTTAGATTTATTTGTTTAAATTCTAAAGTTTGTTTGGAATATGATTTTTGCAGTATTAATCTTTAAGGTTTTATATATTGCAATTTGTTATGGGATATGTGTGTTTGCGTCCGCGAGCTATGATTGTCCTATACGTTGTCAAAAGTTAAGTCATTCGTATGTCGATATGCAAGTATTGATAAAAGAATGAATGAATTTTTGACAAAAACAAAAGTTAAGCCTTTTATGTCATTATGCAAATATTGATGGAAGAAAGGATGAACTTTTGTTTACAAAGATTAAGTCTATTGTATGTCATTGTACAAATAGTGACGGAAGATAGAATGAATCTTTGTCTATTCCGCAGTATTGATCTTCCCTGATCCATATTTTTATGTATATACTGTGTGGCTCCGTAAGTTCTCTTATGTTGAGCATTTCCAATTGGATTAATCATGGGATCTCTTGTGGTTAATTTAGTTGAGTATTCCGGTTGAATTAATCATGGGTTCACTTGTGGTTAATTCAATTGAGTATTTTGGATAGAATTTCATATTCTTATATGATTTGTTGTTGTCCAAAGAAATCCTTCTTTTCTTGTGAAAGTAAGGTCGCTCTTGTTGTTCTTTCGGGAATGATATTTTATGGGGGAGAGTTCTTATTTGAACTTGTGCTTTATTGCCAAATATTTGTGGGGAGTGCGGCTGTGGAATATTATAGGGGTTATCTTGTATCTTTATAAACTCCTTGATGAATGCATTTAGTTTCGGCTATATGATTGCATCTAAAAATTTGATATGTGCTGTCTTTTGGTCATGAAATGTCTCTATGGAAATTTCATTAGGATCCCACTAGTTTTCGTACCTTTGCCAATTTTATTGACAAAAAGGGGGAGAATTAATGTGTAGTTCACACTACAAATACATATGGTTTTCAGATCATTATGTAAGGGGGAGTGGTTTCCATGTGAGATGGAGTATTGACAAAGGGGGAGTGATACATATCACCATAGTATTGTTGTCAAAGTTGTGATACAATTGAACTTTGATGCTGTGTAATAATACTATGACACTGATTGAGAGCTTTTGTTTTCTCATTGTTATGGCTACGGATTTTCAACAACGATGATGCTGAACTTATAACCTTTGGAATCATTAGAGTACTTGGAAGTGATGAGGATTTCGAGTAATGTTGAAGAACCAAGGAGATCATGCATGTGGAAGAGAAGCTGCAAAGTTTATTTTTTGTATTCCATATTATTGATAGTTTTGTCACTAAAATTGACAAAGGGGGGGATTGTTAGAGCACTGCTCGGTCGAACTCGCAAACGTTGCTATCTCAAGCTTGTTGTAAAGTTTAGTTTCCAAAACTGTAAGTCTTTATTTCTAGTCTACTTATAGCTAAGTCTCAGACTAGGATAGAAAAGTGTAGTTGAGCTCTAGACTCCACGGTGTTCATCATACAAAGACGAAGAACTACTCAAGGAACTGGTGGAACTTCATCGACTAAAAGGTATGTGGAGACTTGAACTTATCTATCACTCAAAAAGTTTATCTACTCTATCTCCTATCTTGAGACAAAAGTCGTATTGCTATATAGACTTCGATTATACACATTTGCTATTTCAAACCGAGTTTATCTAGCTCTCGAAATATGTGTTGGTAAGCTTTCGCTTTGGCCAAGTTCATCTTTACAAGTGACGAAAGTCATGTTGATTATTTCAATATCAACATGACTTTTAGTTAACTAAGTTCATGTTGGCTAACCTTTTGGTTAACTACTGTTGAACCAACGACTTGTACACGTTTAGGTACGGTTACTCAAACCTAAATGACGTATATCTCATTTGTGTATAACAAGCTAAGTTCAATCTAACGGTTGAAATATATTAGCTTGAATCTAATCAAGTTTTCATCTAACGGTGAATATTGAATGTTTGTTACCAAGGTAACTTAGATTGCAAACCCTGATTTGGAGACTATATAAAGGAGAACTCTAGCAACTGGGAAAGTTAATCCCCACACCTCCTGTGTGATACTAGTTGTATAAGCTAGAATCGATTCTCCTTTAACCTTAAGTTTCTACCGAGACCCTGTAGGTTAACGACTTGAAGACTTCATTAGGATTGTGAAGCCAGACCCAACTATTTTCTCTGTAGTTGCGTGATCTGATCTTGCTGATTCTATCATATTGAGTATAATTGAAATAATTAACTCGAGATTAATTTCCCCGATAGGAAAGATAAAAGAAATCACAAACATCTTCGTCTCATCTTTTGTGATTCTACAATATCTAGTTTCGCCATCATACGATTTAGATTATTGTGAGGTGATTGATAATTCTAGGCTGTTCTTCGGGAACATAAGTCTGGGTTATCAATTGATTCCTGTTCACCTTGATTTATCAAAAGACGAAACTAAAACTCTTGGGTATTTCTGTGGGAGATCGATTTATTCAATCCTATAGACTTTTCTGTGTGAGACAGATTTGTTTATTAAAGTCTTCGACTTTTGGTCGTAGCAACTCTTGGTTGTGGGTCAGATCAGCTAAGGGAATCAAGTGCGTAGTATCCTGCTGGGATCATAGACGTAAGGAACGCAACTGTACCTTGAATCAGTGTGAGATTGATTAGGGTTCAACTACAGTCCAGACCGAAGTTATTTTTCTAGTAGGCTAGTGTCTGTAGCGACTTAATACATTATAGTGTTCAAATATGGACTAGGTCCCGGGGGTTTTCTACATTTGCGGTTTCCTCGTTAATAAAACTTCTGGTGTCTGTGTTATTTCTTTTCCGCATTATATTTCGTTATATAATTGAAATATCACAGGTTGTGCGTTAAATCAATCAATTGGGAAATCCGACCTTTGGTTGTTGATTGAAATTGATTGATACTTGAACATTGGTCTTTGGTACCGTTCAAGTTAATTTCTCTTGTATTTAATTAGACTCGCAGATTTCTATTTGCTTGAGTAAGGATTGAATCGAGAAATTGAGATATAACTCTTTGATATTCTTTTGTTAATATTGAGTCTGACTATCTAGTTGATTCTCTTAAAAGTATCTTGGAGTTAGTCCATACAGATTGCTAAGCGAATTATTGGGTGAGGTTGTTGTACCCCCACTTTTTCACTTTCAATAAAGCCAATGGAAGAAGAAATATTTATAATGAAGTTTCAAGCAACAAGGATTTGAAGAAAAAGAGTTACATTGTCAAGATTTTACGAAGTTCAAGAGTTATCATCAAGAGTTGAAGACCGGAGACGTTTCTATGGATGCTGTTAGAGTGGTGCTAACTGCACGTCGAACGGATAACGAGGTAAGTAAGCATATTCCCACCTTCATTAAGTGGTTGACTTCCTTTCTTAGAGATCGTCAGAAGAATACAAAGGTTTTCAAAATGATAAAAGATGTGGGTTTTCAAAACTATTCGGAGGGTTTTTCCTTCCTACTATTCAACGTGTCACAGGACTCTCTCTTCATTCCTACCTGGACATATGTGTGACCCATAAAAAAACTGTTTATTATTGAGAGCAACTTCATAAAACCCTTTCTGGTGAGGCAGAGTCGAGACTTTCGATCACTCTCGAACCCGGATTCTTTCGATAAGGGATGGTTATTTCTCTCCCAAATTTTAAGGATGAGATTGTGTTCATATATATGTCTAACTTCTTATGACTAGTGTGCAGAATCTCTATGTCTTCTTAGTGCATTGGATGCTAACATTTGGGAGAACTAGTAAGTTGGAAAAGTAGGTTTTGTGGGTATACCTCTAGTAAACCGTCACGAGACTATAACTCGTCCACTAGGGACACCTAGGGGTTTAAAGGCATATTGCATTAGCTAAGTGCATCTGTTTTCTCGACGATATGGAGTTGTTGTATTTTAGATAGTTTGCTCGAGGACTAGCAAAAGCCAAGTGTGGGGGAATTTGTTAAGTGCATATTTTGCATATATTTAGTGTTGAATCCATGCTAGTAATTGCTTAGTTTCTTACAAAAATATTGTATATTACGTTTGTTTTGTTTTATTTATGTTTTACTAGGTGAATCATCCAAAAGAAGTGAATTTGCACTTTATTGTGCAATAAAAGAAGTTAACCGCAAGCGGAGAAGGGCCAAAGATCAAGTGGAACTCATCCAAATCGAGGAGTTCTTTATATCATCGTGAAGAGGACGAAAATACGAAGCCAACGGCGAAAGAATGGAGTCAATCCGACATCGTATGAAGAATCTAGAAGCATTTGAAGCAGGCCGAAGTTGTCGAAAATAGAGAACCTACAGAATTATTAAAGGCACCCGCTTAAATTACTCGGGCAGCCAATTATCTTCTTCCTTTATCCTGGTGGTGATCGAGCTGTGGTTTAGTGCTGGCAGTAAACAAGAGACGATGGAGCTCAGGTGATGGAAGAGAATGGATATTGGAGTTGCACACTGGACAGGGAAGTGGACGAGTTATTCTCTGTAATGATGTTTCCATTAATGGTGTAGTTGGCTGGCAGTTGATAGGATGATGGTGATGGACTGTTTGCTGGTGGAATGTTGAAGCCGATATCAGAGAGGAGAAGAATGGCAGTGTGATAATGAGCCTGAGAAGAACAGCGAATGGCTGAGAATGATGTGCGTGAGTTGATGCCACTGAAGTGCATGCTGGCAGAGACGACGAAGAATCAGTGATCAATGGAGCTTCTTCCGGTGATGATGAAGTATGAAAGAAATTCGAGTTTAAGAAGAATGAAGAGACGCTATTGATTCTGGAATTGGAAGTAACGAAGATAAAGAGTTGCTTCCAGTATGGTGTGTTATCTGTAGGTTGATTCTCGAGTTTAATGGAAGTGATGCTGTGGTTACGGTGGAGCTATAAACAGAGAGATGACGGTGCTGTTGGTTGCTGTCAGCCATAAAAGGAGATGGATAGCAACAGGGAATGGATATGATCATGGAGAGTTCTAGAATGGGATTGCTGCCATGGTTTCCATTGATGGTTGTGATGCAGACGAGCTTGGCAGTGTATGCTGTGAAGATTGGAGATGGGTTTAGCCGAGAAACTTGACGGAGAAGAATGGAGTTTGAGAAGATATGAGAAGTTGAGTACGAGTTTTACCAAACTCAGGTGATTATAAAACTCACAGAGAGGTGAGTATACGAGATTTGATCGCCGGGAAAACCAAAATCCAGGTAAAAATAATTCTCACGGAAGGAGAAGTGTCCGTGGAATGACTGTTTGTCTGTTTCACGGACAGCCTGGTATACGTGAGTTACTGACCGGACGAAAAATCCAGAAGAAAAAGAAACTCACGGACAGAGTAGTGTCTGTGAAAGTATCTGTGAGTTTTACAAAATTCAGGGAAATTTATTTTTCACGGAGAGTCATCTATCCGTGGGAAGCTGGAGAAGGTGATTGGAAGTTTGCATTGTCAGTTCCTTGGAACTGACAGGCTAATAAGGTTTAAGCCAAGATTTTTGGGCTGGACTTCTTCCTCTTGCGTGAGCCCATGAAGATTGTTTGGACGTGGGTTATTCTTTCACTCGAGCTTTACATGATTTTGGTGTTAGTTTGGCTGGTTTTGGCAACCAGTTGACCGGGGTTTAGCGCACGGGCACATCAATAATTGCGATACCTATTTAAGAGATATTTCTACAACTTTCCAAGGTTATCTTTGAATCTTGAATCAAGTTTTTGGAGAGAAGAACCAAGGAAGAAAAGCTAGGGTTTTAGGAGCAATTTCATCACCGCAAGTCGTAACTATTTCTTATACTTTTATCATATGTATCTCATGGGTTTCACTAATCCCATGAGTAGCTAAACTTCCTAGTGATTGGGGATGAATTCTAAGTTCTAGATATGATTTGAGTTATTATATAAATCTATTTTGAAGTTCTTCACATAATTATTGATTGTTTATACTAATTAGAATATTTATGATTGATTGATAGATTGTTTAGGTGGCCAACTGAATTAATTTGTTGATTCAATCAAATGCTAGTATTGAGTTAGGAGATAAGTAATAGTCGAACAATTCATACAAAAGTAGAGAACACAAGACCTTGCAGAGTGATTCTGTGTAGTAATTGTGTGTATAAACAACACTAGAAAGTGGACCTTGAGCTAAGAGGCTAACTACTAGGATCAATCTATAATTCACAAAAGATAAAGCATTCGACCAAATTCACCTTGAGTGAGCTACTACTAGGTGGTTTTGACGAATATAATTTGGTATTGGAGAGCTTTCTTGCTCAGTGATTTAAGGAATTTAGGGGATAGCGTTGAGCTAGCTGTTATTCCACGGTTGGTAATAATCTGTGATTATATAATAACTTGATGACTGTTTAGTAACGAAGAAGGACTCCCTGATCATATTTCTCTCCATTGCTTGCAAACTTTATTATTTTCAATTGCTTTGTTATTTACTTTGTTCTAAAATCTAAAACAAACCCCCATTGTGACACTTTTGACAACTAAAACTCCCTGCTCTTCGTGGGAACGAATCTTATTTGCTATTATATTATCCATTAGTAAAGTAGAATATAAGTGAATTAATTTGAGCACCTACGACACACATCAGTAATTCTCTCATGATCATGAAGTTGCAATCTTTTTATTAAAAAAAAAAGTAATAATAATAAAATTACTATGGAAGTCCAACAATGCCGATCATGCTTTGTATTTTCTCAAGGCCATTCTCATTGATGGGCTTCAGCAAACACTTGGTCCCCTCTAATTTCGCTTAGTTCTTCAATACCGGTTAGGTATACCAATGTTTCCAGAGTTTAGTTTATGTTCTAGCTGTAACTGTACTATGGATCCTTACGGCGACCATGCGATACATTGTGCCAAAGATGTTGGCCTCAAGTTCCGCCACGATTTGGTATGTGATGTTTTTCCAGACATTTGTTATAAAGCTGGTGTTGCGGCATCTCCTTGGGCTTCCTATCCAACAACGATGGTGGTTTGAAACTTGCTGACATCCTTGTTTACAGTTGGGAAAATGACAGAGATGTGTGTTTTGATGTCACTGGGGTCTCACCCTTCACAAGCGCGAGAACGTCCAACTTTATACCAGGCCGTGCCATTTCTTCTGCTATTACCCACAAGTGTGGTAAATATTTGGACACATGGTTACGATTTTGGTGTTTTGGCCTTCAGTACTCTAGGTGAATTAGGAGAATACACGTGCATATTTTTGAAAAGGTTGAAGAATTTCCTAGCTAGTCACGATGCAAACCATAAAGCAGGCGGTTCCCTCTTTCATAGAATAGGTATTACTATTCAAAAAGGTGCTAGAGCCAAGTTTGTTGCTAGGATACCAGCTAACTCATTGTAAACACTTTTATATTTGAACACGTATTTTCACCCCTGGCCAGGCTATTAATGCTGCAGTAAGTCGCAAATGCACCAAGTATTTGGCCAAATGTAAGGCACACGGATATGGTTTCAATGAATTAACTTTTTCTATCTTAGGAGAATATGGAGAAGATATGGTTTTTTTCATCAAGAGGTTGAGAAACTGCCTAGCTGGTAATGATGCTAATACCAAAATAGGTGGCTCTCTATTTCATAGACTAGGCATTACTATTCAAAAAGGTGTTGGTGCCCAGCTTGTCGCTCGACTAACTTCTACCGACGTCTATTGATCTTATTTTCCTTATATACAAAATTTTATAATAATAATATTGCAGTATTTGACATGGAAGGTAGAGTTAGCTTTCCCATCTTGCGACATAATCATCCCCCCTATCTGCTTCGGCTCCCTTGGCTGGTTTCTCATGAGGCTCACTTGTAGGCTAGCACGATAACCTGTTCAATTAATGTAGTAGTACGTCGTTGGAGCTTAGCTTGTTAGGCTTCCAACTAGTTTCATGTAATATTATTTGTTCTTCAATAAAAGCCCTGGTGGCCATATTTCAAATAATAATAATAATAATAACAACAAATGGGTGTGTTACCATTGTTCATCGTTTACTGGAGTTGGTTCGACAAAACCAACAAAGGCAACAGTAAAGGAAGGAACATCATAAGAAGAAACAACATAAGACCAATGTGGAAGCATGTAAAAAGAAACTAAACTATGGACACTACACTGCGTCAATACGTATTTTATCTTCCGGCTGTGTTGCTCCTTACAATGCAGATACACTCCATGAACTATAACAAAAACATCCTCCTGCAAGGCCTCCCATTATCCCACCAAATAACACTATTACTGCTGTAGTCTTTGTAGATGTCCAAGCGGTTGTGAAAGACTTAAGGAGTTTTCCAAAGGGCACATCATGTGGCAGGGATGGCCTTAGAGCCCAACATTTATTGGATGAGACTAGTGGTGTTGCAACAGCTATAGAACACGACTTTCTTGTCTCCATTACAGGCGTTGCAAACCTTTGGCTTGCTAGTAATTTCCCATCTGCATTGGGTGAGTGCATTGCCAGTGCACCCCTGACCCCATTGCTCAAGCCTGTAGGCGGTCTACGGCCAATTGCGGTTGGAACTATTTGGACGAGGCTATGCTCCAAACTGGCAGCTTCATCTGTGATCAAGGATATGACTGCATACGTGGGCAACCATCAGTTTGGCGTAGGTATTCCGTGTGGAGGGGAAGGCATCTTACACTCAACCAATCGATTGTTGGAACTAAAAGATAACCAGGATAATATGACTATGTTATTCATTGATTTCACTAACGTTTTCAACATAGTTAATAGAACTATCCTGATCAATGAGGTGAGAGCTAAGTGTCCAAGTATTTCGAGATGGGTGGAGTTTTGCTATGCTAGACCAGCTAGGTTATATTACAATGAATTCACTTTGTCATCACCACAGGGAGTTCAATAAGGGAATCCTCTTGGCCCTTTACTATTTTCATTGGCATTGCATTCATTGGTGTGTAAAATTACTTCGCAATGCAATCTAGATCTCCATGCATGGTACTTGGACGATGGCACATTGGTTGGATACACTATGGAAGTCTCTAAAGCAATGCAAATTTTACAAGAAGAAGGTCCAGGCAGAGGTTTATGTTTGAAAATTCATAAAACTGAAATCTTCTGGGCAAATATAGACCCTCGATGCAGTGCTAAAGGTGTTTTCCCGGCAGAGGTTGGAAGGCCATCCAGTGGAGTCCAGCTTCTTGGAGGGCCAGTAAGTTTGGACGACAAATATTACAGTGACACTATCCTGGCTAGGGTTGATAAAACTACTCAGCTTATGGATTGCATTAAGAAGCTCAAAGACCCCCAAAGCGAGCTTCAACTTCTCCATAACTGTGCTGGAGTCTCCAAGCTTTATTTTACCATGCATACCACCAAACCCCAAGTCATGCATCCTGCTCAGATTCAATTCGATCATCACCTACTGCAGTTTTTGCGATACTTGATCACAGGAGATGGCCCCGGTTTTGGACAACTTCAGCAGCGTATTTCCACTCTTCCGCTGAAAGATGATGGCCTTGGAGTGTATACAATGGCCGACACTATTCAATATTGTTATTAGCGTCATGCTTTCAGACCAAGCAGCTCCAAGACACCATTCTGCAATTTACATCAGATTTCAGTCCTACCTTCCAAAGCGTGCTGGAAAATTACATACAAGTGTGTGGTTTATCTTCTTCTTCCTTTAGCATCAAGGACATTTCCCAACAGCCCATGCACCAATTGGAAATATGTTTCTTTGATGCAGTTAAGAAGAATTTACCTACCACCTTCATTATGTCAGAGCGTAACTCTATTATGTGGCAATGTAACAGGAAAGCTCATGCGCAAGACTATCTTAAATCCGTTCCTATTTTGGGACTTAATCAGGCTATTGAGTCGCGCCAATTCAGGTATGTGCTTCAATATCGTTTAGGCATACCCCTTTTTGCTAACGATAGTTCTTGTTCCTGTTGTAAGAGAGTTATGGACCGTTTTGGTGACCACGCCATCCACTATGCAAGCGAAGTTGGACTGAAATTCCGCGATGTATGCTTTGATGTTACCAGTGTTTCGCCCTTTTCTAAAGGTGGGAACCGCAGTTTCACACCCCGTCATGTTATTTATGCAGCTATTACTCGTAAGAGGAACAAATACGCAGACAAATGTGCGTCTCATGGGTTTGGCTTTAGTTTTTTAGCCTTTTAAACGTTAGGCGAGTTGGGAGATGATACTGTTACCTTTTTGAAGCGATTGAAGAACTGCATGGCTAGTCATGACGTCAACAGTAACTTAGGCAGTTCTCTTTTTCATAGGTTAGGTATTATTATTCAAAAAGGTGTGGACTGCAACTCGTTGCTAGACTCCCAGCCATTTCTGTGTAAATATACTCTTGGTTTTCAATAAAAGCCTTCATGGCATCTTTTCAATTAAAAAAAAAAATTCCCTGGTGTTGTCATTGCCAATGCTATTTCTCGCAAGTATAAGAAATATTTGGATAAATGTTCAGCTCATGGGTATGGTTTCGGTGTCCTTGCTTTCTCCACTTTGGGTGAACTCGGTGAAGATATGGTTATATTTTTGAAGAGGTTGAAGAATTGCATAGCTAATTATGATTTAAATTATAAGATAGGCAATTCTCTTTTTTATAGATTAGGTATTTGCATTCAAAAAGGTGTGGGGGCTCAGCTTGTGGCTAGACTACCCTCCACCGATGTTGTACCTGTTCTTTGATTTTAATAATACGCCCCCAATGGATCCTCTTTGAGTAAATTTGTCGGTCTTTGTTTTCCAATAAAATGCCCTCAGTGGTATAATTCACCAAAATATAATAATAAAACTTAGGTGTTGGTGCCCAGCTTGTGGATCGGCTACCAACCAACTCAGTGTAATAGAACTTATGTTTATTTTATAATAATAATAATAATTATAATAATAAAACGGTGTTGGTGCTCAGCTCGTGGCTAGGCTACCAACCAATTCTGTGTAATTACACTCGTGTTTATTTTTAATAAATGCCCCAGGTGGCTCTTTATATAATAATAATAATAAAATGGATACCTAGCTCAGCTGGTCATCCCCGTTCCACAAAAGTTTCATGCGCTCCAGGAGGTCCAAGGTTCGAGTCCCAGATGACGCAATATTACAGAATTTGACATGAAGGTAGAGTTAGCTTGCCCCCCTTGCGACATAATCATGCCCCCTATCCGCTTTGACTCCCTTAGCTGGTTCCTCATGAGGCTCGCTGGTAGGCTAGCACGGCAACCTGTTCAACTAATGTAGTAGTACGCTGTTTGGAGCTTAGCTTATTAGGCTTTCAACTAGTTTCTCGCACTTTTACTCCTGGCCAAGCTATTAAAGCAGCTGTCACGTGTAAGAATAACAAATATTTGGACAAATGCTCCGCAAATGGATACGGGTTTGGTGTTTTGGCATTCACTACATTAGGAGAGTTGTGTGAGGATTTTATTTTATTTCTGAAGAGGTTGAGTAACTACATGTCTAGTCATGATGCTAACAATAGAATTGGCAGTTCACTCTTTTATAGGTTAGGCATTATTATTCAAAAAGGTGTAGGGGCTCAGCTTGTTGCTAGGCTACCCTCCACCGATGTTGTACCTAATTTCGATTATCATTAATATGCCCCTGGTGGCTCTTTTAAAAAAAATAAATATAATAATACTAATATAAATAAAACTTTTAAAAAATGGGCCACCTAGCTCAGCTGGTCATTCCCGTTCCACAGAGGTTTCATACGCTCCAGCCTCCAGGAGGTCCCAGGTTCGAGTCCCCAATGGCGCAATATTACTGAGTTTAACATGGAGGTGGAGTTAGCTTTCCCCCCCTTACGACATAATCACAGCCCCCCTATCCGCTTAGGCTCCCTTGGCTTGGTTCCTCATGAGGCTCGCTGGTAGGCTACCACGGTAACCTGTTCAATAAGTGCTGAGCCCTAACCTTTATTATGAAGATTCAGTTCTCTCTCCGTCCCGAGGTGTTCAACAGGGTGACCCCCTCGGTCCCCTCTTATTTGTATTATCTCTTCATCCCCTTGTAGTAAAAATTGCTGCTCAGTGTACCTTAGACCTCCATGCTTGGTACCTTGATGATGGTACCATTGCAGGGGACACAATGGAGGTGTCTAAGGCTCTGAAAATTATACAAAAGGAAGGTCCTTACTATGGATTGTATTTTAATGTCTCGAATACGGAAATATTTTGGCCATCTTATGATCCAAGAAGAGATATTGTGTTGGTTTTTCCTACCAATATTGGCAAGCCAGTGAATGGAGTTAAACTCCTTGGTGGGCCGGTCAGTTTAGATTTAGAGTTTTGCAGGAACATGGTGTTAAAAAGGGTGGAAACTGCTATTTAGCGTATGAGCAAAATATAGGAACTACAAGACCCACAATGTGAATTACTGCTCTTGCGTAATTGCACATGCGTCTCCAAGTTATATTTCACTCTTCGCACGACATGTCCCAAATCTATTCAGCCTGATGTTGACCTTTTTGATAAGCATCTTATGCAATATTTACGTCGTTTAGTTGTTGGTGATGGTGTCGGGTTTGGTTTGGTTCAACAAAGGCTTGCCACTCTCCCTATTAAAAACGACGGACTTGGTATGCTTACAATGGCTGATACAGGGACGTATTGCAATCTATCCTCTCAATATCAAACTCAGCACCTTCAATGCTCGATCTTGAAGTTGCCAGCTGCTTCAGATTCTTGCCACAGTTATCATCACGCTTTACAGGTTTTTACTCAATCTTATGGTCTCTCTTCTAGTTTCAATATCAATGATACTGCCCCCCATTACATGAAGTCTCTGGCAGTTATTTATTTTGGTGTTGTCAAAGAAAAGATACATACTCGTTACTCTCTTTCGGCGTGTGAAGCAACCCTGTGGCAATTCAATAGAGCTGAACACGCTATGGATTTTCTTAAGGCCATCCCCATTCCCGGGATAAATCAGGCAGTTGGACCTAGGCAATTCAACTCCGTCTTACAATATCGTTTGGGTATACCTTTCTTTGCGGAAAATAATTTGTGTTCTTGTTGTAACAAGCCCATGGATGTGTTTGGTGACCATGTTATTCACTGCGCTAGTGAGGTTGGACTTAAATTTCGACATGATTTGGCCAAAGACGTCTTATCGGATATATGCTACAAGGGAGGGGTTGCTGCTAGGAAAGAAGTTTCTTTGGGTTTTCTTTTAAACACAGAGAATGAACTCAGACCTGCGGATATTATGGTTTATAATTGGGAAGACGACAAGGATGTTTGTATGGATGTTACTGGTGTCTCACCTTTCACAAGTGATAGGAAGCGTAACATTGCTCCGAGCCATGCTATTACTCCTGCTATCATTCGCAAAAACAAAAAAAATATCTGTACAAATGCTCCTAACATGGTTACGGGTTTGGTGTCTTGGCCTTTTCTACTTTAGGTGAGCTTGGAGTAGATACTATATCTTTCCTGAAGAGACTGAGGAATTGTATGGCTAGGCATGATGCCAACTTTAAGTTGGGAAACTCTCTCTTTCATAGGCTAGGGGTTGTTATTCAAAAGGGTGTTGGCGCTCAGCTTGTTGCCAGGTTGCCCACCATTCCTTGTAATATTGATCTTATTTCATAATTTTAAAGCCCTTTATGGTCGTTTTCATAATAATAATAATAATAATAATAATAATAATAATAAACACGGGTAGCTAACTCAGCTGGTCATCCTCGTTCCAAAAAGGTTTATGCGCTCCAGGAGGTCCTAGGTTCGAGTCCCCAATGGCGCAATATTGCAGAATTTGACATGGAAGGTAGAGTTATCTTGCGCCCTTTGCGACATAATCATCCCCCCAATCCGCTTCGGCTCCATTGGCTGGTTTCTCATGAGGCTCGCTGGTAGGCTAGCACGGCAACCTGTTCAACTAATGTGGTAGTACGTTGTTGGAGCTTAGTTTGTTAGGCTTCCAACTAGTTTCTTGTAATAATATTCTAAAAAAAATAAATTATTTTTTAAAAAATAATAATAATAAACACTTCTATATTTGGAGACTATGCTATTCACTGTGCTAGTGAGGTGGGGGCTCAAATTGCGACACGAACTGGTCAAAGATGTCTTAGCAGACATGTGTTATAAGGCAGGTGTCTCTAACGACCAAAAGGACCTCAGGCCAGCTGATATCATGGTTTATAATTTTGAGGATGGTAAAGACGTTTGTATGGATGTTACAGGTGTCTCACCATTCACAAATGCTAAGACTCGTAACTTTGCACCGGGCGATGTTATTTCTGCTGCTATCACTCGCAAGAACAATAAATACTTAGATAAGTGCACTTCACACGGTTATGGGTTTGGGGTATTAGCCTTTTCCACTTTTGGTTAGCTCGATGCGGATATTATATCCTTTCTGAAGAGACTGGGGAATTGCATGGCGAGACATGATGCTAATTTTAAGATATGCAATTCTCTTTTTCATAGGCTAGGGATTGTTATTCAAAAAGGTGTTGGCGCCCAGCTTGTCGCTCGTTTGCCCACCATCGCTTGTAACCTTGATTTTTCTTCTCAATAATATACCCTAGGGGTGTCCTTTTTTAAAAAATAATAATAATAACAATAATAATAATAATAATAATAATAATAATAAATGGGTAGCTAGCTCAGCTGGTCATCCCCGTTCCTCAAAGGTTGATGCGCTCCAGGAGGTCACAGGTTCGAGTCCCCAATAGCGCAGTATTGCAGAATTTGACATGGAAGGTAGAGTTAGCTTGCCCCCTTGCGACATAATCATCCCCCCCCCCTATCCGTTTCGGCTCCCTTGGCTGGTTCCTCATGAGGCTCGCTGATAAGCTAGCACGACAACCTGTTCAGTTAATTTAGTAGTACGTCGTTGGAGCTTAGCTTGTTTCATGTAATAATCATTATCAACGATACTAAAAATATCAAATAATAATAATAAGTGTTAATAGTTTACACATCATTGTTGAGATCATACAAAGATTTGGATTTTGTAGTTAATTTTTCAATAAGGCCATGAGGAGGAAAAATTTATGAAGAATTTTTAAGCAAGAAGAAATTAAGAAGAAAAGTTAATACAATGTCAAACTTCTATGAAGTTTAAAAGTTTATCATCAACAATTGAATCCGAAGACGACGATTGAGCACTAAGAGAAAGTTGAGGAGAAATGCATATTAATTGGTTGCTCTGTTAGTCCGCTTTCCATCTGACACAAAATCTATCCAGCACTGGTTCAACTCGTTACACATACTCTCTCTCTCTCTCTATCCTATGTTGAGTGGATCTGTTGAGTGGATCTCTCTCCCGATGTTAATGCCACTATGGAGTGGACATCTCTCCGTTGTTGAGCGGTAAAATCTCTCTCGGTGTCGTTCAGTTGTTTAACGGATCCCTCTCTTCTAGTTGTTTAACGGATCTCTCTCGCTGTTTAGCGGATAAACTGATAGATGTTTTTATCTTGCACTCTAATTACTAGTCGATAGGCTGAGAAAATTTATGTCCTGATAGCTCTTTGGATACTTGTGACTAGTTAGGTTTTGTGGGTATACCTCTTGTAAACCCTCCTGAAACTGTACTCGGCCACTAGGGCCACCTAGGGGTTTAAAGGCTTGTTGCACATGCTAAGTGCAATTGTGATGCCTGCAACAGTGAGTTATATTTTCTAAATTAGATTTGCTCGAGGACTAGCAAATAATAAGTTTGGAGGTATTTGATAGACACATTTATGTGTCTAATTTGTCTCAATTTCACATGCTAAGTGCAATTGTGATGCCTGCAACAGTGAGTTATATTTTCTAAATTAGATTTGCTCGAGGACTAGCAAATAATAAGTTTGGAGGTATTTGATAGACACATTTATGTGTCTAATTTGTCTCAATTTCATATATTGTTAGTGCTCAATTTTATATTTATTATGGTGTTTTATGTTGATAGGGGTTTATTGCCGTGATTCCGACGGATGAATATCTTCACTATTATTACTAATGATTGTCTTATATTGTAACGTCATGGAGTTTGTGACCAATGGATGCCAAACCTCGGATGTCTAGCCTAAGAAACGATTGCTAAAGGCTGATGCCAAATCTTTCCGGGGATACCATTCTATATATGATTAAAAGATAAAAACCGATCATGACCGTTGAATCATTCAAACGGTACACCCTGCTAATACCGGTATCCCTTTAGCAATCATGAACCACACCATCAAAATTTGATATCGCATATTGAATTTCACCGTCTAAGTATAATCTAATCTAATCTAATAAAATAATAACCATTAGATTTCATACAAATAGATTCTTTGTTTTAAGACAACTAAAGTAATTTTCGGAAACAACAGTCTTTGATAGGAGATAGATAGATAAAACGAACCATTTTCATTTTGTGACGTAGCGAATTTCTCGATCAAATTCTAGTGTTTTATTGTATTGGAGATATTTAATTTATCCTGTAATCGAGTTATCTGATTATTGTTACTAGGAGAAGAACGAATTAAGAGTCTTTTTTTCCTTTTTCTTTTTGATGATTCTGAAGGAATTTAGAACGATCAGGAGAATCGAAATGGTAATTTAGGGGTTTAATTGAATTTAAATAATGGGTTTGGGAGATCTTGATAGTTTAGATGACGATGAAGGTGGTAATGGTGGTGGGGGAAGAAAATCAGTAGTAGAGGTTTCTTTATCTATTGCTCAGTGTTCGATTTGTCTCGATGTTATTGAAGACAATGGGGAGAGATCCAGGGCTAAACTTTATTGTGGACATGAATTTCACCTTGGTGAGTAAAATCAAAATTATGGGATTTTTGGTGACTTTATGAGATCTGGGTGCTTTTTTTTGTGCATTTTGGGGATTTTACTTTAGTTTGTTGGTAAATTGCTGAAGTTTACCTGACATTTGATTTGTAGACTATTTTGCCTGTAGGGGAATAGGGCTTTAGATCTCTATATTTGTATCCTTGATTGTGGATGTCATCCAGCCTGATTATGTTTGTAATTAGTTATACCAGTCTCTATTGGGATATTTTACACCTTTTACTCATTGTTCCCAGGACTAGGAATATAGTTGAACCTTTCAATTGCTTGCTCAGGGTGCCTTTTCTTTTTTAAGCTTGTGAGGTATGTTGTAGCTTTATGCTAACACATTCTAGTTTTCTTGATTGTTTTACTTTTAGATTGCATTGGCTCGGCCTTCAATTCAAAGGGAGTAATGCAATGCCCAAACTGTAGAAAAATTGAAAAAGGACAATGGCTGTTTGCTAACGGTCATCGTTCTTGTCCTGAATTCAGCATGGATGACATGGTACCAGAGGAGGATCTTTATGATCTAAGTTATACTGAAATGGTAAGCAAAAAACTTTTGTATTTGTTTTCTTTAATATAAAACCAATGCTTAATACAGTGTACTCTAATTGGTGAAATATTATATCATAATTAAGAGTTTAGAAATTAAGATAAATGGTTTGTTCTTACCTATTTGCTGGAATAATCATAACAATGTTTTAGCTACATTTTCTATCTTGCTAAAGATTCTTCATGTTTTTGTCTGACACTGTTTTCTGGCTAAGTTTTCTAGAGCATAACTTTCATCTGGATAGTTGCATGCTAGGTATGAAGGGCAATAAATAGTCTTTAATATTGTCTTAGCATATTAAAAGTTAATCACAATGGTATCAACATATAGCTAATTGTAATTTTATATAATTTTGGATGCAATGTATGCGGCCAAAGCTATATTATGGCATATATGCTATTTTCAAATGCTAAAATGTGGCATTTCGAAATGGCATATGCTGTGTGTAACCAGACTCGGTTTTAGGTTGAGGGTCCTACAAACTCCTTCTGAGAAAGGGGTTAGTGCTCCGACCCGATCTCATATTGAGCATTCCTTCAAACTCTTTCTCAGATCTGATCAGTGGTTGAGTCTCCCTTCAAACTCCTTATCGATGGATGGATTATATGGTAACGCCTAAACACCAAGTTCAATCTGAGAATGAGCCTGGATTGGAACTACATCTCATATAGAGCTAAAAAAAAAAAAAAAAAATCCTACCACCACGAGTACCCCCGTGTTAAACCTGTATTTGACGTTAATTGTAGCATATAATTTTAGCCTTTGCCATATACTGCTGTGGATGGTCTAATTACTTTAATCGGCATCCAACAGAAATTCAAGGTCTACTAAATGATCCAGATTTTGAGTAATTTTATGGAGTCCAGAACTCCAGGAAAAACAATGGAACACTCAAATTATTGGGTTGTAGCTTTTGGTGCGATCAAATTAGAAGCTGTGACTCTAGGCGTTTTTCTGGTAGTTTATGTTTTCTGGGGTTCACTGATTATTAATTAAAGCAAGAATCATAATGCTCTGGGACGTCATACAGTAACTGCCTGAAGTATGCCGAGGCTTATATGATCTGGCTCTGCCTTCACTTCCACTCTAAATCTCTAATGGAAGACAACATCTCACTCCAGAAAATGTATGTCAAGATAGGTTGAGGGGATTTCATGTCGACTGTCTTAATATTGTATTTTCTTATTTGGGATGATCTGCACGACAGTGATATATTTAATACAATTTAGAGAGTATTACATGATGCATTATATATGAGTTTAATTAGCATAACACGTGAATGATAGGAAGTTGCTGATAAGATTATGGAAAGGGAGATACAACTTGTGCATTTGTTTATTGCTTTTCTGTGATAGAGTGCATCATAAATGTTAGCTTCTTTACTTGGATCTGATGAAATGCGAATCTAAGTAATTAACTATGATGGGCTGTGGTAGTATGAAATGGAATGTCAAATGAGGTGTGGTGGATATGGATCCTGCATAACTCACATCTATCCCACTAATTTTTGTAACATGCTTTCAGTGAACCTAGCTATTTACAGTTTTTCTTTCAGTTTCGCAGCCTTTCTACCACTTACATGCAAACCATAAGAATTAGTACTTCAAATAATTAATTAATTTTGACATTAAACTGATAAGAAACTGTTTGCGGTTTTGTGGGCGTTTCCTTTCAGTCGTTTGGAGTTCAGTGGTGCCCATACAATGGATTGACTCGGGTTTCTTCTTCATTTGAGTAAGCTTGATCTTTTGTCAGATACCTTATGGCTTTATTTTTATTTTCTTACTTGGAAAGTTTCTATTAAGGTTGTGATTTACATTTCTGAGTGCTTCTTACCTATTTACCAAACATATAGCACTATCCCCAACTACATTAGAAGTCAGGCACAATGACAGATACCAAGTAAACAATTTAAGTTTAACAGCTTTGCGCCGACAAAGTTTTGAAGTAAATTTTGTGCTGTTCTAATCAACTTCCATTATATTCTTGCTAAGCTAATTTGAGATGAGATGCACTTGGGCCGGGGTAGTTCCCGCCCAGGCAAACCACATATTTGCTGATTAGGTCCAAACTTTTTAGTTGTGCTAAGCTTATTAAATGCATGATTTTGCTAACCAATCAACTCATAAGTTTCAACGCTTGCTAGAACATTATTATTGATTGAGATATTCTCCAAGCTTTATCTGTAGACATGATAACTAGCTAGATTGGTGTATTATTACAAGAAAGACCAAGAACAGGATATATATTTTCTGAAACTATCTCACCGTGTTTTAACTTTAAGGCCTTTATCAATGCGAGCTAGTATCATATTCATGGCCACTATAGATATATGTTTCATAAGTTCAGCAAATGTTTCTATTGAAACTAGGTAAGTTTGATTCTAACAAACATATTCTTGTTTCCAGCTATTCTGCCGTAATGTTGTTTACACACTGTGTACCTAGATAATATCATGGATTTCTTTAGTGGGCCTAAGTGTTGAATGTAGTCAATTGAAAATACCTTTGGATGAAACACCGTAGCTTGATATAGTTAAATATCAAGAATTAATATGGACAATTTTAGGGTTGGCTCACAATGAACGAACTTGAGATGTAATCATGTTCCTTAGGTCTGGAAGTTACAAACATGATCTGCCGTTTGCTCATCTTCAAGCAAGGGGGTTCTTAGTAAGGCTGATTAAAAATATTTTCTAAGCATGGAATGTAACCTTGATCTGAGACTAATGGAGACATAACTTCACTGCTTACGAAGTTTATTGCCGCATTTTTTAAAAGATACATATGTTATCTATCAAATTTACTGATGTCTAGGTGTTTGTATTTTTTTTATAGAGAAGGCGAGTCACCATCAAATGCATGTAAGTTCTTATACAACCTTGTTGTGACTCCATACTAACTCAGGCGAATGACCAAAAATGTTGGCAATCTAATCTTGGTTTTTGGGTGCAGATCAGGAATTACTAGGACACCATCCCATCTTTGCAGAGCATACAGCTCCATCATCAGTTGCTCATTCGTGCCCATATATCCCATACTTCAACCCATTTCACCCATCTTCAAATTCCAATGAAAGTGCTGCTGATAGGCTCAGTTTCAGTCATCACTGGAATGGTCTGTCAGGGCTCAATGACATCTCAACCACTCATGCCTTTTCGGCTGTGGATGTCCCCTACCCTATCTGGGAACACCAGTCTTCCCCCTCTTTCACCCCAAGTACCAGTCATGGAAGCAGTGCTGACCAGGCTTCTGTTCCATCAACATCGCTAAGACCCACCAGCGGAGATGCGGATGGTCAAGTAAGACCTGGACCTTTTGTGCATCCGATTCTTCTTGGTAATGGGTAAGTTCTGTATATTTATATTAAAAATACCTGCCTAATAATTATACGAGGGTATCTGATATCTCTCTTTACTAATTTCTCAACTTTTAACTTGTCTAATATTCGTATTCATCCTTACAGGTCTGGCTCTAGAGCAGGAAGCTCTTCTGCCTCAATGGTTCCACCATATCCTAGCAACAGCTCTCGAGGCCACGAGCTGATGTTTCAGGGTCTCCACGCATTTCATCAACAGCAACAAACAAACCCAAATGGCTTACGTGCGCATGTGCCTAATGTGAGGCGAGCCAGTGGTCCAAGGGGTTTAGCAGCTTCTGCAGGCCCAGTGACTTCATCTTCAGATCGTACCAGCGGTTTTTTTGTCTTTCCTTCTTCTTCTGGTTCATCCGGGCGGAATATCCAGGAAACAGAGAACCAACTGCGGACCCGCTTCTATGCATGGGAGCGAGATCGGTTTGCTCCATTTCCTTTGGTCCCTGTAGACAGAGAGTCTAGCTGGTGGGGTCCATTCCATCAAGCTTCTAGTGCGTCAGATCCCAGCAGCAGGGGTAGCTATTGGCACAGGTATGGTGGATCCGAAAGGATGCCGTCACAGAGTAGGTCAGAGAGTTCTCACTATCAACTGCTTCATCATCCTTCTGGAAGAATGCATCCCTTCATTTGACGTGAAACAAAGAAACTAAAAACGGGAAAACTATGTTTGTATGAAAAGGTGCTGGTCTGCAGTAGTGCTAAGACCCAAAACTGAGTCTGTAGACGTTTATGTTTCGTGGTTGTCGTGTGGCTTGAAAACACTAAAACTGAAAACAGCCTTTCCCTCGGGTCACATGACAGATGTGTGATGAATTTGGCTTCCTGTGATTATTGGCCTTTGAGAATATTACAAAAATAACGACATATATTGTCTCTTCGGTCTCGAAGTACATGTTTTGGTGTCATAGTGGTTCATTTCTTTCCATAGGAGTCTCTCTTTAGAGTCCACAATGGATGACGCCTAAAAAAACAACTAATACGGCTGTTTACCTGGCGACTGGCGAGTTTGATTGTGGATAAGGGGTGTGTCTAAGTTAACAGGTTAAAAATAACTATCCTCTAGTTAAACCTGACACTAAAATACTACGATCTCCTAGGTTTCTTTTTTCTTTTGAAACCAAACTATTTCCTAGGTGAAAGATCATTCTTTCCCCTTAGTCATTCAACTCAATTGGAATTTCCTTGGCAAGTTATTGGCAGTAAAATAACTTCCAATTAGAATCACTGAACTCAATTAGAATCGCCTTGTTAAATTATTTGGCAGCAATAACTTGTAAATTTAGATTATTGCCAAGGAACTGGAGATTGGAAAAGTTATCTGAATAGCTTCCAATCTGTAACTCAATATGGTGGCTTAGAAAACTTCATATGAAATAAGTGTAGTAAGCAATCATTGTTGTATGCTAATCAGTTCAAATGTAAAATGCCATTGTGCATATACTTAAATCGACATGGTGTACAAACACAAGATTGTGCATACACTGCAGAGCTGATAAAGAAAAGAAAGGAAAGAAAGAAAAATGGAAAACATAAGAGGAATAATAGAGGATTTAATGAGAATCAAAAATCAGCCATGGATGCATTTAAAAAGCTTGAAAAAACAGGTTAAGAAACATATAAGAAAATATAGAGAGAGAGTGAAGCGTAAAATAATTTTAGATCCATAAAGTTAGAGCCAGGCAAATCCCCGATTAATATGTTAAAAGGATTTAGAAGAAAAAAGTATTTAGCCATGAAAAAAATGTGAAAATACAATCTTATAGTATTCTGTAGTAATATATTTTAGGTACTAGATATATACCATCCACTTTCTGTAGTATAAGCTTCTTCCTCTTTTGTAATCTCTTGATCTGTTTTAATACAACTCAAGAGATCTCACACAGTCTGAATCGATCAGGCAATGGTTGATATTCGTTTCTTCTTCTTAGGAAGGCGGATATTGCAATTAAGTCAAGACAAACAAGCACATCAAGAGAGGAAAAGACATTCACAATATTTTAAAATCAGCTTTTGAGTTTAAAACTAGGTCGAAATTCTGACCAAATTCATCACAAACTAGCATGCAATTTTGGTTGCAGCACCTGCCAGGAGCACAATTGATCCAATGTAAAATGTTGATTTGAAGTTTAAAAAAAAAAACGGACAACTGACATTCAAGCCCACCTCCCTCAGAGGATGACACTAACACAATCATCTGATTCATCCCATCACATATCACACCCTACTATGCCTCGTCCAACTGGTCCTGCAAAACACAAATGAAATATTTGATGTTGGTTATATCCTTGGATAACGCATTGGAAAGAAAATTCGTTAAGTTTCAAGATAAATCTGGTGCAGGGACAAGATGAAATTTATGTTGGTTATATACTTGGATAACAAGCATCAGAAAGAAAACTTAAATTTCAAGATAGATCTGGTATAAGGACGATGAATTTTGATGATGTAGTTTGTTCACAATTAAATCAACCTAACTAGTTGTTTCGCGCAGTATAATAAACATAATGATAACTACTATGTGTGTGTGTGTGTTCACCTGTGCATCAGATGTCCAAAGAGTGAGATTGTCCCTCAGAAGCTGCATGATCAGAGTGCTGTCCTTGTACGACTCTTCGCCTAGTGTATCGAGCTCAGCAATGGCTTCCTCGAATGCCTGTATGCAAAATTAGTGTAATATAGGTTACAGAAGTAGGAGGAAATCACATTTGTAACTACTGAAACTGTAATTACAGTTGAACAGGTAGAAACCCCGAGTGGTGAAGGGTAAAAGAAGCTAAAACACTAAGAAACAAGACTGGTTGAAACTTAGAAAGTTAAACCCTTGCTTTTCTTTTTGTATCGTTCTTTATGTAACCCACAACTAAGAATCCAGAAACCTCGGGCTAAGGTAGGCAACAAATTGCATGTGAAGCACTTCATGTGGAAGATTTATATTCAATGCAAAACTATCAAGGTAAAGAAAAATATAAGGGCTACTGCAACTCACATGCCATTTAACTTGCAAACAATATTAACATTCAAAGCTCACTCTGTAGTCTGTACCAGAGTGATAGTTTGGAAGATCCAATCCAACAAACACATCCAACATTCTAAAATATGGTAGCATAAACATTTCTAATGCTGTGATAGAATAATAATAGAGGTATTTGTGGTCACCTACTGTTTCAGTAGTATAGGTTCTAGGGAGTGTCTAGTAACCACCGTGCATGCAAGATGTAGATGCTTCAGGGAGTCTCAAGTCATCTCAAACATGATTGTCATTCAGGTAAAATCTGTAATGACAGATATTCAGAGTAAAGGTTGCTAGATCTGTAGTCCTACTATTCAATTTCCTAACTCAATACTTAAAAGAAAACTGAATACCAATGGTCAGTTCAACACAAAAAACCAAGTATTACGAGATTTCCCTTATAAAATGCACGCACAATGTTCAAAACATCAACCACCATCCTAAGATAAATGTGACTTGCACCAAATTCATATTTCCATATGTTTTTATCAAACTCTAAAAAGAATCTGCAAACTGCAAATAGGACCCAGCCAAACCTAAGAGTAATGAGATACTGAAATGTGGTTGGCTCAACACTCCATTCTCAAGATCTCACTCTTGTACAACTGGTGCATAAACCGTCAAATCCTAAAAACTAATCAAAATTACTGTATCCTGAAACAGGTTCATAATCTATGCATGAAAACAATCATATACTTGCCCACAATCAAAACATCAAAGTGTGATAGTAGCAAAGAGTAGAAAATGTTCAAACCTGTTTCGCCATGGTACAAGCTCTGTCTGATGAATTAAGAATTTCGTAATAAAACACAGAAAAATTCAGTGCCAATCCCAATCTAATAGGATGAGTTGGAGCAAGATCAGTAACGGCAACATCCTTCAACAACAACAAAAAACAATCAAAATCCGTAAATCACAACGTCCCAAGCATCGAAGAACAGTAGTTTCAGTTCGATCTCAGCTTACTAACAGATTAGGTTAAAAAGCCCCAAAAAAGAAACCCTAGAACTGAAAATGAAATTACCTGAGCAGCCTTGTACGCCAGCATTGTATCTTCAGCAGCAACTTTACGTTCATCATTAGCTTTAAATTCAGCCAAATAACGATGATAATCACCTTTCATCTTATGATAGAAAACCTTAGATTCACTAGCAGAAGCAGAAGGAATCAAATGATTATCAAGTAACTTCAAAATACCAGCACAGATCTGAGAAAGTTCAGATTCAACTTTAGACCTATACGTTTTAACAAGTGAAATATGTTCCTCATTCTTTCTACTTTCTTCTTTTTGTTCAATCGAAGAAACAATACGCCAAGCTGCACGTAATGATCCGATGACATTTTTATAAGCAACGGAGAGTAGATTTCTTTCTTCGACTGTTAGTTCTTCAACTGATGAAGATCCAACAACTAGTTTCTCCATAAAACTAACCATTTCTTCATATCGTTCTGCTTGTTCCGCTATCTTTGCTAAGTAAACGTATTGATCTCGGTTTAGGGTTTGTGTTTCCATCGCCATTAGAGTAGGCGTAACAAGTTTGCAGAAGAAAATATAGAGAGAGAGGGACTATAAAAGAGTATTTAAGTAATGGTAAGTGAGAAATTGAAATCCACAACTGCGTGCAGCGTGTATATATATAAAAATCCATTTTTGTTGGGCTTTAGAATTTTTAGTCCTGTCCTATACTGGACTGGAGCCTACGAGGACCGATCCTTTGATTAACCTCGTTTAATTTTAATTGAGGTATTAGGTTAGGTATACAAAAAAAAACAAAATCCGGACACCCAAACCTAATTTTTAAACCCATTCACTAATTTTTATTTCAAATGGGTAATCCACCCTGTTTGATTAGGCTTAATTATGTGATTAAATTAATTAAGTTAGATATATAGATTAGAGTTAGGATTAAAATTATATTTTTCATAGTTTTATGAATAGAGAGGAAGAGGATGTTTTGGAGAGAAAAAAAAAGTGAAAACCATGCTTTATAGGAATGAGTGATTCTAGTGGTGAAATTGATATTGTAGAAGCTTCAAATAACAAAGATAATTGTGTTGATGGTAATCCACAAGCTTCAAATAATAGATGAACCTCAAAATGAGGATGCAAATGAAGATCCCATTGTTCAAAATGAAGAATCCGATGCTCCAAATGAAGAACCCAGGGATGAAAATACTTAGTAAACTACTTCTACTCTACAATTGTATATTTTTTGTTCCAAGTGGTCGAATCTGAAAACACGGGGGTACCAAAATACACCACCACTTTTTTCTTAGGCAATCTGTATGGACAAACTCAATACAACTCCGAGAGTTAAACTCAATCAAGGAATAGTTACTTAGAGTTATATCTCTATCTCTTGCGATTAGAACGTTTACAGAATTGAATCCGTGAACCTAATCACAAAGAGATAACTTGGACGGTACCAAAGGCCAATGTCCAAGAATCAATCAAGTCTTATCCAATAAACTAGGTCGGATTTCTCTACTATGATTGATCAACGCACAACCTGTGATATTTCAATTATAAAGATAAACAATATAATGCGGAAAAAGAAAAAACACAGACATCAGAAGTTTTGTTAACGAGGAAACCGCAAATGCAGAAAAACCCTGGGACCTAGTCCAGATTGAACACCAAAATGTATTAAGCCGCTACAGACACTAACCTACAACCAATTAACTTCGGACTGGAATGTAGTTGAGCCCTAGAAGGTATCCCACCGATTAAGGTATAATCGCGCTCATTACACCTCTTGAATCCCAGCAGGACTCCGCGCAATTGATCCCCTTAGATGACGTCACACCAACTAAGAGTTGCTTCAACTCAATTGAAGACTTTAAACCAAACCTGTCTCCCACAGATTAAGCCTATATAATTGATTTCCTGATTACGATCGAACGTATGATCAAAATCAAATGCATGATCAAGGTGATGGAAATCGATAGCAATTGAACAAAAGTATAGCTATCCTCAAAATCCGGACTTATGCAACCCGAAGTGCATCCTAGATTATTATTCACCTCACAAGTATAAAACTTGTGGAATCAACAAAGTCTAAGATGAAGAGAACTTTGATGATCACTATCTATCTTGATCGTTGGAGTAAACTCTACAAATAATCAAGATCAGGATACTCGAGTTATCAAGGAAAGATAACTGGACCTGGCTTCACGAATCCCAATGAATCCTTTATAGTCGCAAAACCCTAAAATGGTTTCTGGAGAGGACGACTCTAGATACAACTAGGACATACCAAAAAGTAGTGTCAAGATTCAAATATCTCAGTTGTTTGGAGTTCTCCTTTTATAGACATTCAAAGCATAGGTTGCTTTAGGTTTAAACTAAGATAGCTTTGGAACCATGCAATCATTATTCACCGTTAGATGAAACTTTGAATATGATTTACATAAACAAGATATACACTCTGGTTAGGTGAAACCGTAACCGAACCGTGTACAAAGACTATGTTCAACATAGTTAGCCGAAACTAGCCGGTATAAACTTAAAAGCTTAATCTTAATTTTCATGAACACACAAGACATTAACTCCGAGTCACAAACATGTGATCATTCAAATGTTAATTATCTCGAAGAAATAATTTAAACACACTTGAAAGTATAATCGACATGATTAGTAGATATACAAATACATAGTAGTTCGTGACTCAGTTCAGTCACAGTTCGCAAACCGGTTTGGAAACTTTATACCAAAACCGAGTTCCGGAGTTAACATAACTTTTTAGGTTTGCCTACCAGTTTGCAAACTTTCCACCAAACCTAAGTCCCGGAGTTCAGTGAACTTTTAAAGTTTGCGTACCGGTTTGGAAACTCAAAGACTGTACCGGTTTCGGAGTTCACAAAACTGGATTGGTTTGCGTACCGGTTTGGAAACGCTACCGAGTTATAGAACACGTGCATGTGACGGACCGGAAAATTATGCCTGGCGCGCCTGGGCACGCATGCCATAACTTCCCCTATGCGCCATGATGAAATTACGATCCGGGACTTAAAGCTAGGCACACGCACGTCCATTTGCCCTCTAATGCAGCTAATTTAGCTTTCACATCGTTCCAATCTTACCCTTGTCCGCAAAAGGGTATAAGACCATAAGGCCAAGGCCAATGCATATTGCATGCATCACTGGATTCTATTACCAACTCTGTGTAGCTTGAAAGGAAGTATGAGCATCCCTTTGTTGGCATGCAACTAAGCCTCATCAAGCTTGGCCACAATCATCTCTTGCATCGAGCTACCGAGCTTAGACGATATAAGGGGCAAACGTGCTGGACCTGCAATGCTACAACTCATTGCGGCTGCCTACGTACCCTTCCTTACTCTAAAGGGATCAAGCACAGACCGTAGTTCATCATCGAAGGAACAAACAACTTAATCCAACTCGTTTGCTAGGCCGTGGCCAAGCAATAATGGTAATGGCCTAGTCCGTATAGGCTGATTCATCAAAATGCATCCAAGTGATGACTACTTGGTCTGCATCATGGCATAGTGATGCCCATGCTTAATACGCTCCATTGGCAAGCTACGCAATTATAAATGAGGCTTAGGCGTCATTTATACTTTTTGGCTAAGCTATAAAGCTTACTTGGTGCATGGTCCGCATATGCACCTTCAACCAACTACCCCTCCCTATATATGTTTTAAAGACATTTTTACAACCTAGATTAGGGGAGAAAAATGACTTCACCAACTCCAAAGGCCGTGATGGCCGTTCATTTCCAATGCCCCAACCCGATGTCCAGCCATGATGGTTGTCCACTGCCAACCCGATATTCATCAATGATGGCTGTACATTGCCAAGGCCAGCCATCTCTGGCCTATTGCACACAGTAAAGCAACATTGGCACTAGGCCAATGACTTGCGTAATGCGCCATTTTGGCATCGTATTGGCCTAGGCCTCTTAACGCGGATGAAGCTTCATCTCAGGCCATGACGCATTTTTCAGCATGCGCCATGCGAAAAACACGGGGTGTTACATTATTCACCCCTTTACAGAATTTCGTCCCCGAAATTCAAAACAAAAACTATTGTGGACAATCTCTTCGGTTTGGATTCCTGAGCAAAAGTCCCATACCAGATGCTCAGAAATCACTCAAAGTTTCCTCAAGTCGTCGTGAACATCAATTTAGACCTTCTGAGTTAATGTCCCATACCGCCTGTCCAGGGATCCAAATGTGCCCACAATGTTACTGAGAATATTGAGTCGGCCAGTTGCCAAACGATATCTCAACCAGGTATCCTAAGGGGCGTCCCATACCACCACTCAGGAATCCCTAAAGTAAAAGTCGGTTAGTTGCCAATGTCAGAAATGGCAAGTTGCCAAAACAAATATTAGTCGGCCAATTGCCAACACCAAATATGGCCAATAGCCAAAAGAAATAACAGTCGGCCAATTGCCAACACTAAACACGGCCAATTGCCAAAAGAAATAACAGTCGGCCAATTGCCAACACCAAATATGGCCAATTGCCAAAAGAAATAATAGTCGGCCAGTTACCAAAAGAGATAACAGTCGACCAGTTGCCAACAAAGATAATAGTCGGCCAGTTACCCAACATCCGCGCAAAAGTCGGCCTACTCTCCAACTTTACTTCCTTTAGAAGGAAACAATACTCGTTTGGCGAGTCCACTCCGCACAGTCCCTAGAGTTATCTTGGAACTTGCTCAGTTACCACTTGTGACGGACCGGAAAATTACGCCTGGCGTGCCTGCAGGCCATAACTTCCCCGATGATTCATGATGAAGTTACGATCTTGGCCTTAAAGTTAGGAAAACGCACGTCCATTTGCCCTCTGATGCAGCTAATTTAGCTTTCACAGCGTTCCAATCTTACCCTTGTCCGCAAAAGGGTATAAGACCATAAGGCCAAGGCCAATGCATATTGCATGCATCACTGGCTTCTCTTACCAACTCTGTGTAGATTGATAGAAAGTATGAGCATCCCTTTGTTGGCATGCAACTAAGCCTCATCGAGCTTGGACACAATCATCTCTTGCATCTAGCTACCGAGCTTAGACGATATGAGGGGCCAACGTGCTGGACCGACAATGATGCAACTCATTGCGGTTGCCTACGTACCCTTCCCTACTCTAAAGGGATCAATCACATATCGTAGTTCATCATCGAATTGACAAGAAACTTAATCAAACTCGTTTGCTAGGCCGTGGCCAGGCAATAATGGTAATGTCCTAGTCCGTATAGGCTGATTCATCAAAATGCATCCAAGTGATGAATACTTGGTCTGCAGCATGGCATAGTGATGCCCATGCTTAATACGTTCCATTGGCAAGCTACGCAATTATAAACGAGGCTTAGGAGTCATTTATACTCTTTTGGCTAAGCTATAAAGCTTACTTGGTGCATGGTCCGCATATGCACCTTCAACCAACTACCCCTCACTATATATGTTTTAAAGACATTTTTAAAACTTGGATTAGGGGAGCAAAATGACTTCACCAAGTCCAAAGGCCGTGATGGCCGTTCATTTCCAATGCCCACTCCCATGTCCAGCCATGATGGTTGTCCACTGCCAACCCGATGTCCACCCATGATGGATGTCCACTGCCAACCCGATATTCATCCATGATGGCTATACATTGTCAAGGTCAGCCTGCTCTGGCCTATTGTACACGGTAAAGCAACATTGGCACTAGGCCAATGACTTGCGTAATGCGCCATTTTGGCGTCGTATTGGCCTAGGCCTCTTAACGCAACAGAAGCTTTGGATGAAGCTTCATCTCAGGCCATGGTGCATCTTTCAGCATGCGCCATGCTAAAAACACAGGGTGTTACATTATTCACCCCTTTAAAGAATTTCATCCCCTAAATTCAATACAAAAACTATTGTGGACAATCTCTTCGGTTTGGATTCCTGAGCAAAAGTCCCATTACGAAAATTGTAGGATCGCAATGAAAACAATCAAAAGATACGTCAAGTGTTAAGGAAGTTTTGGGATTCCACATTATAACATAGTTAAAATGCAACTCCTCATATCAACTTTTTTTGATGATATCACATAGTAATAAATACTTAGCGCTCATCTAGGAGATTAAAAAGATACAAGCGTCCCCTTTCAAATTCCACAACCACACTTCCCACAAAGATATGGCAATTAAGCACAAGTTCATTTAAGAACTCTCCCCCATTTGATGTCATTCCAAGAGAACAACATGAGTGACCTTACTTTATAAAAAGAAGGATTTTGTTGGACATTAACAAATCACAAGGATTTGTATCCAAAGTATCGACATAATTTAATATCAAGGTCAGTTATGAATAAAGAGACAATTTTACTCGATTTTACTCAACATAAGAGAATCTTACGGAGTGTGTCAAGCAGTAACAAACACAAAAGTGTGATCAAAAGTAGATCAATACTGCGATAAAAAATTCTCAAAGAGTTTGTTCTATTCCCTGTTTATAAATAACATAATAGATTTAACTGCTGAGCATACATGAAATATTAGTTGTTTCACGAAAACGTAAAGGCACAAATATTTCATAAGACTTTTGCAATAATTAAACCAATAATAATTACATACTGCAAGTTCATCTTCCAACAACTCTAGAATTTAAATAAATAAATCCAAAAGCATGCAAGATGAAAATCGTTGGAAATAACTATGTGTAATCACAATTGTTGCTACACCAAACCCTAGTTATCCTTCAAAATAAGAATGAATTCTTACAAGAAGTTTCCTAGTATTTAAAATATTTGAAGAATTATTTATCATCCCCAAACTCTTTATCAACAACGGCAAAGGAACATACGGTTGAATGACTGAAAATATGTCACCTCCTCCCCCATCACCATCTCTTCCACCACCACCACCATCACCTCCCCAACCCTTTTGTTGCCCAGCAGAGATGAAAGTTCAAGTATCACCGGATCAAGCACCGTGCAAGTACACACTATCTCCATCGATCACTACTACCAACATCAATGAATACTAGTTCACTACTAATTTGCAATAATGTAGTACTATTTCATTTTCTTATCGGTTTCTTTCAAGGGATGCAAGAACGGCAGCTCGTTGCGAATGTTCGAGTTTTTGTTGTCATGTTGCATGTTTTAGTTGTATTGTAGTGTTCATATCTGAATGGAATCTGAAATATCATGAGATCCACGTTTTCCCTTTACCTTCTAGGTCTCTTTCTCATTATACTTTCATGGTCAATGATATAACGTTGTACCCAGGACTCTTGCACTCCAAAACAATCCTGAGTTTCCATTAAGACTACACAAAGGCACCACCATTCCAAAACTCCAATGCTCATTCAAGAATACTTCTTCTCTACGAGTTCTTTTGGAAGTTGCAATTCGCCAAATTTATCGTTGCTGATATCCAAAGAAACTATTAACTTCGATGAGTTTTCCTCACGCGCTTCGCCAAACCAGTTAAAGGCTCAATTGAAAAAAATACCAGCTTGTCGCTTATCAAGAATATTATAAAGCACGGTTTGACTACTTTTCCATTCATTCGTTTATAACATATACATGTCAAGTAGCTCGGTTCCATGAGATTCAACTGAAATTATTAACTTGTAATCATCAGCCTTGCAATCATAACCAAAAGCTTTAATATTGAAAACTAATATTTGGATATTCTCCTGTACTCTTTCGTTGATGGGTAAAAAAAAAAGGAAAGCCATTTTGGATGTAAATTTGATAGGATCCTGATTCTGAAACACAAGACCCTAATACTAACAAACACAAAAAATAATTGAATGAACGAAGAAATATAAGACGGTCGAGTATTTATAAAGCGGAGTTGTAGCGCCCCCAAAGCTAGTAGCTGACTAATCCAAGAGATTAACTAAACAAAGAGGCACTAAGGATCTAATTCATATATTTAAGCATTCAATTAAGAAAACAGCTACAGAACTTAACCCAAAAACTATCCCCGCTCTGAAATTTATATATATACAAGAACTCCTCTCAAATGATACATATACAATAGTCATTTGGTTTACAAATAGAATATGCAACATAATAAACATAGCCGAAGTTAACCAACTAACAGACTCAATTCCTCGAAGCTTCCGCTGCGCAACTCTGATTTGTCTCTGAAACTGAAAGTGGAAATGGGTGAGCACATCATCTCTAAAATGGGTCCCCAGTAGAAATAACATTTAACTTTCAAGTAATCATTGGAATGATTTGAAAAACAATTCATGTTTTCCCAAAACACTAAAAGGCAACCAATTCAAAGAGATAAACAATCATGTATATGGAACTAACTCATTCTTCAAACAATTTATAATATGGTTGTAAATTTCGAACTCGTAAATTCACACCTAATAGGTAATATTGATGTAATTCCGAACTCGCAAATCACATCTTATAAGCATAAAAGCTCAAAAGTAAGTAGATATAAATAAAGGAGCGTATCTTATATACCACAGATGGGAATTCCTATTTCCCAAGCATTCAAGATGAAATTCTAATTTCCCAATCATTCATAAAGACAAACAAAGCATTACAATTCCTTTCCAAACAATGGAAAGATTAAAATAAATAACAGAACTTTCGGAATTTAAATGAAACAATGCAAGGAAATCACAACCAGACAATGCAGGAGTTTGTTAAACATAAACTCTTGTAAAAGAAACAACAATGGTTACAAAAGAGTTAATATAAATTCCCACCTCTTTTGATGACAAGCCACGCCTACCTCGAGATCCACGATCCAATGGTTCATCCTTTGAATCGATCGTTGTTAATATAGACTAATTGTTAATCACACAAGAACTCTAAGAATCTAGCTAAAATGGCTCACACAAGAATCATACAAGTCTATCTAATGGTTCTAAGCCCATTTATGACTTTACCCCTTTTCATTTTCTATATTTAGCATAGTTAAGGCTTACTAATTCAATTGGGTTGTTTCTATAGTCCATTAAATAAGTCTAATGAATATCTACAACTTTGTAGAAGGAATCAAATGCTAATTCGGGCCATAAGGGTCCAATTCATGTTCATTAGGAACACTGGCTATAAGTCCAAGTTCACTAAGTAAGCCCATTAACTAAGGTCCAGTCCATTTGAGTCAACAAACGGTCAAAAGAGTCAACTGACGGTACGTCTATTCAAAGTCAAGTCCACTGGTCAAGTTCAAGGTCCTGGTCAAAAGGTCAACTGGTCAATGACTCAGGTCTAGTGACTCAGTGAGTCAAACTGATCCGACTCAGGTTAACAGGGTTAACTCAACTCAGTCAGATTAACTGAGTCAGGAAAGTACATCAGTCAGACATCTGACTGAACAACAAGGCTCAAGGCTAAAGCCATTGCACTATCATGGTGCAACACACCAAAACTCTACTACAGCTTCATTACACATCAAAACTCTAACCCCGGTTCAACTTCAGTCAATTCAATAACAATTCATTTATTCATTCTAAATAAACTTCAAACTTCATTTACAAAACAAACTAAGCTTACCTGCAATTGCAGTAGCTGTAAGCTCTCAGAGAGATTACCAACTGAGATTCTACAATCACCACACCCACAATATTTCTACTCTCCTAACTCAACACACACCAATACCAAACAGAATCAGCAGTACACCTTACTCTTAACTCCAAGCTAAATCCTCACCACTTCAACTAGACTCGTTCTCTCCCATTACCATGACCACTAATCCTATCACAATACAACTTCACCCTCAACTGTATGACCATTTTACTTGACAAAATCCATCTCCACATTCATACATCAAACTTCCACCATCTATATTCCCAACTTAAATTTACAGGAAGCCCATTAACATACACAACAACAACCATCACACCAGACTCCATTTGAGAGTCACATTAAAATTTCAGAATCACCATTACCACCAATTCTCATAATCAGTAACCAGTTAAACAATAATCCTGTAACACCAGTTAGATTCAAACAACATCTTCTTCACAACCACGTATCTCTATGTCATTCCATTTGCACCACTACACAACATTCTCCCAACCTACACCTCTATTCAGACAACACATTCAAACCTTGTACTCATCTCAACTTATACTAATCCCCTGCAATCTCCTCCCCCTTTAATGAGAGCAAGGATAATTGAAACCCTTAACCAATTTTGAAACACGGAACGAAATTGAGCCGTTAGATCTCCTGATTTTGAAATCCAGCCGTCTGATCTCAGGAATTCCCGTGTTTGTTTTTTCTGTGTGAACATTTGATGCAAACCATTGGATCAGATGACTTTCAACCATTTTATATAACTCTAGCCGTCGAGATGGTAAAGGATTTCGGTGTAATATATAACTTATTATGGGGGCTTTATACTATGTTCATATACTTTTAAAGGACTAAATTCGAAACTGTTTATAAAACTAAACATGAGAAGAAATCGACAGTTCTTCTCTTCTCTCTTTCTTCATCGATTGGATTTGGGGCTCTGAGGCGAAAATGGTTGACATTCAGAAACGATCGAGACGATTGATGTTCGCCTCTTTGATTAGCTATGTAAGTTTTAAAAAATCATTTTGTATGTAATTTGGAATTCTAGGGTTCTGGGGGGTTTGCTTGATTTGCGTTTGTATAGAAAATATAATTTTTTTTGTGTTTCATTTCATTATTTTCGGGTAAATTTATGAATTACTTTCAAGGATTTGTTGTAGAATGACAATATTGATTTTTTGGTCAATTCAATTTGGAAATCGGCTGTTCGAATTTTTTTAAATTCGATTCCAATGTTATGACCAAGTTTTAGTTTGACTGATTTGGATATGAAGTTGGTTGTGATGTGGTTTTCCGACCTTTGAGACAAATGTTATGACCTGTTAGTTTTTCAGCTGTCTTGCTTGACATAAAATTATAGATACCACCTGAAAATTATGGATAACGAGCTTCTGAGTCAACAAACAAATCGTAAGAGACTCACCAAGGGAACACAAATAAGCAGCAAGGTACATGTTTTAAAAATTTAGTCATACTGCATTCTGGCCAATTGATAATGCAAGATTGTATTCTTTTAATTATCAGCAGTATATCATGTTGATTTAGACAGTGTTACCAATACGAAAAACTTTTGTGCAAAACACTAAAACTCTTACTATTTATCACATGGATTTTGAATCAGGAGTGTAAATTCATAGTCAGTGAGCCCATGTTATGGGATGTGATTGGTGGTTGTGTTTCTATGCAAAATGGTATATCGGTGATAGAATTCTTGGTGGTGGTTTTAATATACACAGACTTTGTCGAAGTCTATAAAATGTCAAATGTTCACATTACAGTAAGTTGTTTAATTAAGCTATGTAGATGTTATATATGTACATATATCGATACATATCTTGCTCCAAACCCAGGTGGGAAAGCAATGAATTAGCTTTTGTAAAGCTAAGAGTGTGTTTATGCAACCACTCTTAGTAACTCCTGATTTTATAACTAATAAAAATGAGAATCACTCAAGTTGCATATATGTATTGTTGGTCATTTAGCTATTAGCATTAGGAGATTCTACCGACTTACGTTTACTTCCAAGTCTACAATTAACTTAATCAGCTCATATGACTGTTATATTGCATTTCATTGCAGAGTGTCATAATTCCGAGAAATGGAAGGTGGATGTCAAAGACTAGCATTTGCCGACGTGCAACGCACGTGCTCTCAACTTGTTCATTTAAAGTGTCTATACAACATCCTTTCAAACCTAGATATCTTTCAGCATTCTTAATTCATTAATGAACTTATAAAATCAATAATGAACTTGAACTAGTTTTACTGATAAGAACATTTACCTCAAACCTGAATCACTCAAGCAATTGGATTTCAATTTCTCCTTCATTTGACTCGGTTCAGCAATTCGTCTCAAGATTAAGAACAACCCCTCAATTCAATTCATCTAGCACTAAAACCTTTCCATCATCACCTTCAGTTCTCAACTAAGCCTTAATTCGATTCCCAAATCTTCTCTTCTCTAATTCAAACTCAAGACATCAATCAAGCCTTCAAATCTAACAAACCCATCTTTTAATTTTCTTCTTATTCAAAATCCTCAAGAACAAAACCTTAATTCTTAATTTGGGGAAGAACATCATTCTCAGCTTCAAACTCAAACCCTAACTTCCAACTTCAAGTTATACTTCAACCTTAACTCTTAATTCGTGACAAACACACCTCCAATCAGTCTTTTAAATATCGATTTCATCTTCTAATTCATCTTTAATCGAATCTCGAACCCAGATTCCGAAACCCTAGTTCTCATTTCATCTCCAAGACAATTTCAGAACTTCAATTGAACCTAAACCCATGATTCTTCAACTCGCCATAGCTCTATATTTCATCTTCTAAATCTTCAGAACATCAATCAACTCTATAAACCCTAATTCTGATTATAACAACATCAACCCCTTCTTTTCCTCAAATCAGTAAACATTAATCACCACCACCAGCCACCATCTCTGATAACTTGTCTAATTCTCGTGACCTCACATCCTCAGAAATCTCAGAGAATCGCCAGAGGCGAAGAACAGAAGAAGAAGATGATGAGAGAAGAAGAAAGAAGAAGAAGAAGAAGAAGAAGAAGAAGAAGGAAAATGTGAAAGTTATCTTCACGGTCTGGAGATAAGGCCGACCAAATTACTGAGGCACCCAACACTCTTGATAAGGGATGCCAAGGCGGCTAAACTGCAAAATGACTATTTTGCCCTCATACAAATCTGATGATATCTTCTTCGTCCGATATCCGAATGAGACTTTCGTTTAGTCCATTTCGCATAGCTCTTCGAGTCATATCCCGTGGTACTAGTTTCGTATCTAGATCGTTGTTAGATTAATTTCTATTAATTAACGTTCGTGTTAAACTAATCGAGTTATTATCGGCTAAGACATCTCTTAACTGGTCTAATGCGTTGACGAGCTTGAGGGTCTTTACATTCTCCCCACCTTATACATTTTCGTCCTCGAAAATCAAACCATCCTTCTGGTCTTCAAAAACTCCCCACCTTATAGAAATAACACTATTTCTCGTCTAAATGCAAGTACTGCTCATACTTACAAACGGCGCGAAAACCAACTCATTTCAAATGAGTTCGAAGAAACAAGAAATGAAACACAAGTCTATTTGGTTTTCTACAACTAAAATTTGTGTCTCTAGGTTCAAAAACTATTTTCTATTTCACTAATTTACTGGTTTTAAGTACACTAGAAGATACTCTATAATAAAGTTTCTATACGATATTCAGGATCTATCAAATATACTAATCTCACTATTTTTCTAGTATTTTAACTATATTGTTATACCATATATAAATTTTCTAAGTATTATCTGTTACATGTTTGCTATCAATTTAATTACTCAAGATACTATTATAAACTTGTTGTTATTGTTATCATTCTTACTACTATCGTTAATGTTTTGTTGATTGGCCAGTTGGTACATTAAGTCTTAATTTCTAAATATAACTCTACATTCCCGTAAAGATTAATGTAGTTGATTTTATTTACTCATATCAAGTCCGTATACTACACATCCTGGTAAATATTAGCGTTGGTAACTTAAATTATTTCAATTTGAGTCTGCATAGAGTTTTAATATTCATGTGATCTTTAGATTTTGCTAATAATATAAAGTATCTTATTCATATACAATTTTATTCTCCTTTAAGTCTAACTTTGTACCAAGCATTCAAATACTATAAATCTCACTTCATGTGTATATTTTAGTGATTTAGTGAAACCGTTATAGGACTAAAGAAAATTTGAGTATAAGATTACTAAGAAATTTAGTCTTTTTATTTTATGCAATATATCCGCACGTTCTAAGATTTATCTAATAAGTCTTATATTATCTATCTGGTTTCAATACACAAGAATGTATTTCTAATTTTATTTAATTTACAAATTCTAACTGTAAATAATTACTAATAATTTTGCGTAGTTACTTGATCCTAATTATTACTTTTACCGTTATACATTTGCCAATAAGATTTTTAATTAAATAAAGTTCAATACAATATTATTTGATAAGTTTTAATATTACTGTTGTTATGATTAGTGATCTTATTATCATTTATTATTATTATTAACATTGATGGTTGAACTATTATCTTAGCTACTCTTACAACTTAACTTCATTACTACTTTAAATAAATTAATGGTTCTAATTACGAGAAAAGGTACTCTATTAGTTTCTAAGTAAAAATTTGGGATCTATCAGTTCACTAATAGAAGCAAGTCCTCCTTTTATGAATGGTAATCCATGCTTGTAGTTGGCCTGTCCAGGTTAGCAAGACCCGAAAATGGTTTCCTACGAACAAAGACAACACAAACACACCCGAATTACAAACCTCATTATTCCCCAGTGCTGGATTATTTAGGTGTTAAATAACTGAGACTAATTAAACACTAATTATCTATCAAAATATCTATACTATAATGTAACTGGTTTCAACCTACAATTTTTACTTCATTACATATACAAACAACCAAACAAACAAATCAAACAATCAAATAAATCTTTTAATTATTTATAGCTTTTAGTGATTAAGATTTATCTCACAAACCCAACCCAGTTATAAACTAATCTGATAATCTATTTGGTACTGGCGATTCCTATTGTTTCCCATATAAGATCTAATAGTGAGCTCTGATACCAACATTGTAGCGCCCCCAAAGCTAGCAACTGACTAATCCAAGAGATTAACTAAACAAAGAGGCACTAAGGATCTAACTCGTATATTTAAACATTCAATTAAGAAAACTGCTACAGAACTTAACCCAAAAACTAGTCCCGCTCTGAAATATATATATAAAAGAACTCCTCTCAAATGATACATATACAATAGTCATTTGGTTTACAAATAGAATATTCAACATAATAAACATAGCCGAAGTTAACCAACTAACGGACTTAACTCCTCGAAGCTTCCGCTGCGCAACTCTGATCTGTCTCTGAAACTGAAAGTGGAAATGGGTGAGCACATTATCCCTAAAAGGGGTGCCCAGTAGAAATAACATTTAACTTTAAAGTAATCATTGAAATGATTTGAAAAACAATTCATGTTTTCCAGAAATACTAAAAGGCAACCAATTCACAGAGATAAACAATCATGTATAAAGAACTAACTCTTTCTTCAAACAATTTATAATATGGTTGTAAATTCCGAACTCGCAAATTCACACCTAATAGGTGATATTGATGTAATTCCGAACTCGCAAATCACATCTTATAAGCATAAAAGCTCGAAAGTAAGTAGATATAAATGAAGGAGCGTATCCTATATACCACAGATGGAATTCCTATTTCCCAAGCATTCAGATGGAAATTATCATTTCCCAATCATTCATAAAGACAAACAAAGGATTACAATTCCTTTCCAAACTATGGAAAGATTAAAATAAATAACAGAACTTTCGGAATTAAAGTGAAACAATGCAAGGAAAGCACAACCAGACAATGCATGAGTTTGTTAAACATAAACTCTTGTAAAAGAAGCAAAAATTGTTACAAAAGAGTTAATATAAATTCCCACCTCTTTTGATGACAAGCCACGCTTACCTCGAGACCCACGATCCAATGGTTCATCATTTGAATCGACCGTTGTTAATATAGACTAATTGTTAATCACACAAGAACTCTAAGAATCTAGCTAAAATGGCTCACACAAGAATCATACAAGTCTATCTAATGGTTCTAAGCCCATTTATGACTATACCTCTTTTCATTTTCTATCTTTAGCATAGGTAAGGTTTACTAATTCAATTGGGTTGTTTCTATAGTCCATTAAATAAGTCTAATGAATATCTACAACTTTGTAGAAGGAATCAAATGCTAATTCGGGCCATAAGGGTCCAATTCATGTTCATTAGGAACACTGGCTATAAGCCTATAAGTCCAAGTTCACTAGGTAAGGCCATTAACTAAGGTCCAGTCCATCTAAGTCAACAAAAGGTCAAAAAGTCAACTGACGGTACGTCTATTCAAAGTCAAGTCCACTGGTCAAGTTCAAGGTCCTGGTCAAAAGGTCAACTGGTCAATGACTCAGGTCTAGTGACTCAGTGAGTCAAACTAATTCGACTCAGGTTAACAGGGTTAACTCAACTCAGTCAGATTAACTGAGTCAGGAAAGTACATCAGTCAGACATCTAACTGAACAACAAAGCTCAAGGCTAAAGCCATTGCACAATCATAGTGCAACACACCAAAAATCTACTACAGCTTCATTACACATCAAAACTTTAACCCCAGTTCAACTTCAGTCAATTCAATAGCAATTCATTTATTCATTCTAAATAAACTTCAAACTTCATTTACAAAACAAACTAAGCTTACCTGCAATTGCAGTAGCTGCAAGCTCTCAAAGGGATTACCAACTGAGATTTTACAATCACCACACCCATAATATTTCTACTCTCCTAACTCAACACACACCAATACCAAACAGAATCAGCAGTACACCTTACTCTTAACTCCAAGCTAAATCCTCACCACTTCAGCTAGACTCGTTCTCTCCCATTACCATGACCACTAATCCTATCACAATACAACTTCACCCTCAACTGTATGACCATTTTACTTGCCAAAATCCATCTGCACATTCATACATCAAACTTCCACTATCTATGTTCCCAACTTAAATTAACAGGAAGCCCATTAACATACACAGCAACAACCATCACACAGACTCCATTTGAGAGTCACATTCAAACTTCAGAATCATCATTACCACCAATTCTCATAATCTGTAACCAGTTAAACAATAACCCTGTAACACCAGTTAGATTCAAACAACATCTTCTTCACAAACACGTATCTCTATGTCATTCCATTTGCACCACTACACAACATTCTCCCAACCTACACCTCTATTCAGACAACACATTCAAACCCTGTACTCATCTCAACTTATACTAATCCCCTGCAATTCATTTAAAGTGTCTATACAACATCCTTTCATACCCAGATATCTTTCAGCATTCTTAATTCATTAATAAACTTATAAACTCAATAATGAACTTGAACTAGTTTTACTGATAAGAACATTTACCTCAAACCTGAATCACTCAAGCAATTGGATTTTAATTTCTCCTTCATTTGACTCGGTTCAGCAATTCGTCTCAAGATTGAGAACAACCCCTCAATTCAATTCATCTAGCACTAAAAACTTTCCATCATCACCTTCAGTTCTCAACTAAGCCCTAATTCGATTCCCAAATCTTCTATTCTCTAATTCAAACTCTAAGACATTAATCAAGCCTTCAAATCTATCAAACCCATCTTTTAATTTTCTTCTTATTCAAAATCCTCAAGAACAAAACCTTAATTCTTAATTTGGGGAAGAACATCATTCTCAGCTTCAAACTCAAACCCTAACTTCCAACTTCACGTTATACTTCAACCTTAACTCTTAATTCGTGACAAACCCACCTCCAATCAGTCTTCTAAATATCGATTTCATCTTCTAATTCATCTTTAATCGAATATCGAACCCAGATTCCGAAACCCTAGTTCTCAGTTCATCTCCAAGACAATTTTAGAACTTCAATTGAACCTAAACCCATGATTCTTCAACTCGCCATAGCTCTATATTTCATCTTCTAAATCTTCAGAACATCACTATAAACCCTAATTCTGATTATAACAACATCAACCCCTTCTTTTCCCCAAATCAGTAAACATCAATCACCACCACCAGCCACCATCTCTGATAACTTGTCTAATTCTTGTGACCTCACAGCCTCAGAAATCTCAGAGAATCGCCAGAGGCGAAGAACAGAAGAAGAAGATGATGAGAGAAGAAGAAAGAAGAAGAAGAAGAAGAAGAAGAAGAAGAAGGAAAATGTGAAAGTTATCTTCACGGTCTGGGGATAAGGCCGACCAAATTATTGAGGCGCCCAACACTCTTGATAAGGGCTGCCAAGGCGGCTAAACTGTAAAATGACTATTTTGCCCTTCATACAAATCTGATGATATCTTCTTCGTCCGGTATCCGAATGACACGTTCGTTTAGTCCATTTCTCATAGCTCTTCGAGTCCTATCCTGTGGTACTAGTTTCGTATCTAGATCGTTGTTAGATTAATTTTTATTAATTAACGTTCGTGTTAAACTAATCGAGTTATTATCGGCTCATACATCTCTTAACTGGTCTAATAGCGTTGACGAACTTGAGGGTCTTTACAAGAGTTAGCAGACTATAAGCAAACACTAAACACATAAACAAAGTCCTAACCCTAAAACCAATTCCTGTAAGTAAACTAGAATTTTAGCTAGAGTTGTTATCCCAACAATTTTTTTTATTACACGACTAGGGTCCAACCGTCCAGTAACAAAATGGGTTGACGGACGGACCCATAGTAAAAAAAAGTGCTATATATATATTTTTTGAGACTGAAATTTTTAGAAAGTCTCCACCGCTCCCAAAACCCTATATACCCAGAGAACTCAAAGGTCTCTTTGTATCATAGATTGTGGAAAAATGAATTTTGAAGGATATATATATACTGATCAAGTAGAGGTTGAGGTATTAACTATATATATATATATATATATATATATATATATATATATATATATATATTGTCAAGGAACCATTAAGTTGGTCTACTTGAAATTTTATTAAGTTTTATCTATATAGGTTGTCGAACGAAAAAGTTGGGTGTATTTGGTATCCCATGCGTTTTCACACCGAGCTGTATTAACCAACTACAAACACTAACCCACTATCAGACTTTGGACTGGAATATAGATGAGATCGAATCAAACCTTCAAGAGATTCAGTTACAACCGCGCTCCTTACGTCTCTTGAACCTCGCAAGGCTCTACGCATTTGATTTCCTTAGATGACGTCCTTTACAACCTAAGAGTTGATTCAGCCGCAGTGAAGACTTTTGATATCAATCTTCCTCTAACAAATAAGTCCGTTTGATTTCCATTTGGATCAAGATATTAAGGTATGGAAATCTGTTTGCAATAGACAATCTAGCAAACCTCACAAATACGGAACTTACGACTCCCAAAGAGCAGCCTAGATTCTTAACCACCACTCAAGAACAGTCTTCAAAAGATCACCTTAAGATCAATTTTTAGACACCTATCTTGAGGAATCACAAAATCTGAGACGAAGAGAACTTTACGATTTCTATCTGTCTTTCCTAGAAAGAGATTACGAAAACCTCGATAACAGAAAAGCAAGATCAAGATACACGAACTATCAAGGTAAAAGATAGTCGTACTTGGCTTCATAAATCCCCAAACTGAAGTTTTTTAGTCGTAAACCTAATTATGTTTCTCAAAGAAAACCTAGGTTCATAGAGGACGACTCTAAATTAACCAGGACACAAAATGTCAGGGATTGAATTTCCCAGTTGAAAGAGCATTCTATTTATATATTTTCAAGACTGAGGGTTGCTTAGAATTCAAGCTAAGATAACTTGAGAATAAATCAAACAATTTAAGTCTTGAAAATTCAATAGAAGAATATACACATTGGTCCGATTCTGAAACCGTGTATAATGACTTGTTCGGTTTGACAGATATGCCATGTGAACAATAAACAATATGATGTTCATTAAAAAACTTAAGAGTTTAATCATGATGCGCATACATAAGCATTTAAGTGATCAATGATCAGTCTTAGAAGTGTTTAAGAGAGTCATAGTAATGCTAAACCTATTTAGAAAAAATAAGTCTTTAAACATCTTCTAGATTTTACTGGGATAGTTGGTGAGACGGTTCTTGAACCGTAAGGCTAGTTCACAAGTCAGGGAGCGGTTCGTGAACCGGGTTCATCAACCCTTACTCAGCTCAAGAACTCAGATGGACACAGTTTGTGAATTGTGTTCGCCAACCGTACTTGTCTTATGAACTCAGATGGAAACAATTAGCCAACCGGGTTTGCCAACCAAAATCCTTTTATACCAACATTAAAAAAATCAGTTTACCAACTAAACTTGTGGTATGTGAACATGTTCGCCAACCTACCATGTATCTTTGAAATCAGTTTTCTATGGTTTGCAAACGGGTTTTCCAACCTACCCTGAATAGAAATATCAGAAGTTCAAGAATTTCTCTCTGATGATGTTTGAAACATTCCCAAATGATAAAATCAATTGTATGGGTTATTTTCAATTGATCCACAAATTAATTCTCAAACAATAAATTGTTTCGAACTAATATTGTTTAGGATCTTTGAACATCTACACTAGAATCATATTTCGAGATTTTTAACAAGACAAGCTTGACTCGATTTTTTTTTTGTAAATCTACTAGAAGTCATACGACATAGTCTCAATAGATAAAATGGTAAGATAATGAGTAAAATAGAATGGTTCAGTCTTCAGATACCTGATACATAAGTTCTTCAAATGTATTCGTCGATCTTCAGTCTTCGAGGGTGATGTCTGATACTCAATTACCAAATTCTAACCTAGTCCGAGACTTGACTTAGTAGACTAAAAGTCAAGAAATAGTTTTAATCATCTAACATTGACAACTAGCTTGAGATAACAAAACTTGTAGGTTCAACAGAGCATTGCTCTAACAGTATCAAAAATCAAAAGTCGCTTGATTAGATTGCAAGTGTTAACTTAGTTAGGTTAGACTAGGAAGACTAGAAATGTTGAGGCATATAAGTATTACTCCGAAGACCTAAAAAATTCGAAGACTTATCAACACCATCCTTCCATTTGAGGTTAGTAATACAAGACTTGACTTGTTTCCATTTTTATTAGTTTACTTTCAACTCGTTTAGATTGAAAACATAACATGTGAAGTTAGATAAATGAAACTCTAGTATTAAAAACTTGATCATCTGATTATGATCAAAGTGTCAAGGAAGAATATACAAGTTGTTTTACAACTTAGGTATATTGATTTACGAAGTATAATGTTTATCTTTTGAACTTCGTAATTGCGACATAGACATAATCTTTGTAACTTGTTACTAGATTATGTAATGAACTAATGATTGATTTCATGCCTAGAAAACTATATTTGATTACATGAGTTTAAGGAAGTAGACTCACAAACTTGTTTCGTAGTTGAATGAAATCAATTGGATTGGTGTTATGGTTTTTTATTGAAGATCTAAGGCAAGACCGATCCCTACTTACATTGGGAGGATAATTAGGACAGGATAGTTTGTATGCTTTAGTGAACCGATGGTAAAGTTGTTAATCAAATATCTAGGGATCAAAAAAGGATAATTAGGACAAGATAGTATGTATGCCTTCGTTAGTGAACCAATGGAAAGGTTGTTGATCATGATTGTGATGATTTTTTTGGGCTGTAAATGTTTTGCTCCTATGTGGGCGGTCCAGGTATACAAGAGGAGGCTATCATGTAGATCTTTGTCATCAACAACATATCAACTCCCGGGCCGTTACGTTACGGGTTTTTGCCAGTAAAAAATAAAAAATAAGAAAGGTGGGGACCGGCCAACCGGGACGGCGACACGACCGACCAACCACCTGGCACCGATCTCGCCACAAATATTATTTTTTTAGTTATTTTATTTCTTTTCTTCCTCTTCTTGCATTAATCCTGTTTAATCCATATTTTGCTCTTTAGAGCATTATTGATATGAGCACCCATGCCATTTTCTCAGGGCTAACCTGTGGTGCCCCATATGTAGGAAAAGCAAAAATTCGTTACTAATTCATAGAATTCAGCTGAGGCAACAAATGAATTGAAGTAATAAAATATTTTAGGGAAAGTGTGATATTTTCTAGGAATTCAGTTGATGAATATACCACTAGAATTTATTTATTAGTCGCTTTATACTAGTAAACAATCTATCTAGGAGCATTATGTTTATTCGAGAACGAGGTACATGATGGCAGTAGCACCGTGCCGGTTCTAAATATTTATTATGCATAGTCAGGGAGCACCTGGGAATTTACTAGCACCACCAGCGGACATCCTGAAGACATTACTGCTCTATACTAGTGCTGAATCCTTCTAGGAGCTGTCTAATCGCTTTAGATTAAATACATAAGTGAATACTGAGTCGTACAATATAAATAATAAAATATGTAAAATATTGAAAGCTCAGCCTAGAAGTTCTAATATTAATGTTACATATGTAGGTTTCGAAGAGGTTACATGATCAGTTGGAGAACCCTGTAACAAAGGTTTTGTCTCCAAATATAAAACATCAATTTCACATATTCGTACAAAGATATACGAAACTATGATTTCACGATTATAGCGTTGGTCAAAAATCCACCGTCAACACCCATTCCCATGAGAACCGGCCTAACAAACAGCCCAAACAAAAAAAGTCATTCGGTTCAAAATCGAACTGGTTCCTCATCCATTAAAGTCTTTCATCTTTCACACCTCTTTTCGGGTGAAGAACCCCATTCACAGAGAAACACCTCCAGCGAATTCAACGGCCTCAGCTCTCAACAGATAAAGCAAAGAAATTTGTAGAGATGGCATCAGGATGGGGAATAACAGGAAACAAAGGGCGGTGTTATGATTTCTGGACGGATTTCAGTGAGTGTATGTCTAGTTGTAGACAACCTAAAGATTGTGTTCTTCTTAGAGAAGATTATCTTGAATGCCTTCATCATGCCAAAGAGGTAAATGTTTTCCCTCGAATCCTAACACTATTCGTCCTCATAGTCAGATAAGATCTAATTTATTCATGGATCTGCTGTCGTTTTTTACATTTGAAACCCTAATTTTGTTTTTTTTTGTTAGTTGCTACCATGATTCTACATGAAAAGATTTTATTTCTGTATTGAAATGGATTAGTCTAGATTGCTTTCTTAGTAGTTTGTGTTAGTGGGGTTATTGAGTTTAAGTGGATCAAGATTGTTTGTGTAGCTGACTTATTATGTAAACTTGTTCCGTAATTTGGTTATTTAAGTTTATTTGAATTTGAAATGAAATTGTTTATGAAGATAAAACCGGTTCAGGACACTTCTTTTTAACCCAGCAAAAATGTTTGCTGAAGGATGGAAATGCACAAATCGAGAAATGGTCTAAAAAAATGTTTCCTGATGTTAAACAGCTGTTTCTTAGAAAGTTCATGTTTCACTGTTTCAAAAAGCATGGATCTGTTAAGAGAAGGTGTTGGTGTTCTAAGATAGTATGATTTCTAGGCGAAAATTGTAGTAAACTAGGATCTTTTTTCAGCTTTAGTAGACATAAATGCTGCAAAGGGTGTGGGTTGAAACTTGATAAACCAGAATGGCACCTTCGTCTAAAGGTATACATGAATCTATTTCCTTATTCATCACTCATCTAGCAAGATATTTACTGTCTCTCGTCTACCTGTTTGATTCATAAGCAATTGTAATTTAAGGTCATCAAGCTCTGAGATTATAATCCCCGTTTTCTGGTTGTGGGTTAGGTGGTGAGCATGTGCCATACTAATAGAATCTCTTTACATCATTTTGGTCTTTGGAAGTGTTCACAATCATCATAGCACTTTTCTTCCTTTTATCCGAGAGTTGTGCACCATAGTTGTTAATATCTAGACCGCTTTTATGTGTGATCACATCTACGGTTTTTTTTTTTTAACAAACTGTCACTTCGAGCATATTCATTTTTTCTGGACAACCAAGAAATCCATATTATGTCATAAGACTCATAACTTGGTTAGCATGGAGTTGTGGATCATGGAGTACATTTTTCTGCGAAGATATGTTGATTCCAATTGTCAAAATTTGTAAATGTTATTGTAGTTTCAACGAAGAAATAGGGTTTACAAAGAGGAACAACGTCAAATAAGAGCAGCTGCGCGTAAAGCCAAAGAAGGCGAAGAGGGTGGTGAAAACAAGCATCATTAGTAGGCTCCAGTCCACAAGGTTATAATTTTTTGGACTTCGCGGCTAATGATGGAGTCGCTACTTGCTTGGCGTTTTGATGTACGACTGAGGTGTTTGTAATTTCAGACTCAGTTATTGTTTGTCACTCTCAAAAAGAGTTTAGGTTTCTGTGAAACTGCAAAGTATTAGAATCTAATCTTGCAAATAATGTTGATTCCTGTTGTAGTTAAAACCTCTCTTCTTTTTCTTTTTTATGCAGAGTGCTTTATCTCTCTGAATCATCCCATGAGTTATCCTGATTTTGTTTATGCAGTAGTTCCTAGTGCAAAGTTATTGTGTAGGAATACCATATTCAGTTAGTCCAGTCAATGTAATTTCACTCCTTTCAAAGAGTGACCCTGTTATAGTGTTGTATGGACAACTATGAACTACTTAACGACAAGTGCAGCATTTGGTGACGTTAATTTGAGAATTTAAATATATTTTTGTTAACTCTTTTAGCCTGCAAGTATGTATTGACTGTGAGGTGTTGCTCAGGTAGGTGAGTACTGGTAGTTGTGAATATGAGGCCCTTCAGTAAGAAGGTTACAAAATTTTTATTAGCAAAGAATCAACACCAGAAGGTTACAAAGACAGCTCAAAGAGCTGAAAAGAAAAGAAAAAAGAAAAATCAACAAAATCTAAAATCTGCCTGACAGGAGACTCTAGTTTAGCTAAACCTGCTCCTAGTTTAGCGAACCAAATTGATTTCTCTATAACTACAAAATCAATACCAGCCAATGTTCGGCATTTCATTCTCAAAAAGACCATGTTGTTGCAGTAGAATATTAGATGAAACAAGCAAAGATAAGAGGAAGGAGAGGAATAATCTTATTAGGAGATTAGGGTAGAAGCATTACATAGTTTCCTTTATATACAACCCTAGGAATCTAGTTGGACCGCACATCCATGGGCCGTAGGCCCTGTAACACTTCCCCTTGTGCGGTTCAATAACAAAACAAAACTTTATACATAGTGCTTCACATATAGTTCTTCAACTGTCGTTCTCCTTGATGACTTGGGTCGAAATCAATTGCCTCATTAAAACTTTGACAAGGAAAACCCAGTGGGATAAAACCTTGACGAAGGGAAAAGAGTACAACGTGACAGATGCAAGTAAAGGTGATCTGTTGCAGATGATCACTTTGCTCCGTTGAAGTTGACTAGTTGCTTCACAACTCCTAAGGCAGAAAATCCTCGTGGGAAAGACAATAGCCTTAGCTGGGAAATTACTTCCTGTGTTTGTTGGTGTCTCATTAAAAACCTTTCCGAGTAACAAAATCCTGTGGGAAAAAGTAACCTCGATGAAGGAAAAGAGTTCAACACACCATTAGATGCTCCCCCTGATGTCAGACAATTTCTAATGCAGTCAAAAGGAGTTTATCACACTTTACTTTGGTGACTTGAATGTTTATAAGACCCTGTTGTTGATTCTGGAAGTTACATTGCTTAACAGACTATCGCGTTTCATTTCTTTGATTCAGATATTTTCAGTAATATCAACGCGATCTTTATGTCTTCAACGTTCAACATACTTGATGCTTTTAGTGTCGTCTCGATAAAAACCTTGTCGAGTAACAAAACCCTTTGGGAAAAACTATTCTCGATCGAAGGGAAAAAGAGTACCACACATCTTCAATTTCGAAGTAAAATATGTCGACATCATATTCTTGGATCCTCCCCCTGATGTCGGCATCTCCCCCTGATTACTTTCTGAGTTTTTCCAGACAATTCCTTTAGTCATGTACTTTTCGAAACAGAATATCAGTAATGACCTAGAACATAGTCCACCATATCTCCCCCTGATTACTTTCGATGGAGAAGAGATTATTGTTCCTTCATAATCAACAACTTTTGAATTGCACTTTCGTTAGCATTCCTTTTAATGTCTTTGCAGGGATAAAACAAATTTATGTCAATGGTTACTTTTAAGTACATGATTACATTCATTATACCATTCCAATGACGCTGCGTTGGCGCTGAGCTATATCTAGCTAACAAGTTCACTGAGGATGTAACATTTGGCCGAGTACATTATGCTAAGTACAATAATGCGTCTATTATACTTAGATAAGGAGGGTTCATCTCCCGACATAACTTCGTCATCTTCCTTTAGACGAATTGGTCATTTATGTACAGTTGAAACTCGACTAATCATGGGAGTGCTAGCAGGATGCATGTCCTTGTTAAATTGCCTGACAATGGACATATACAAACTGGTGGAATAATATACCACAAGCTCGGTCCTCTAGTTAAGAACATAGATAAGATCGAGATTTCTCAGGATTTTCATATCAAATTCAGATTTTATATAGCTTGTAAGATCTCTTATTCCATTATGAGTACTTATCATGTCCATATCGTTAACATAGATAGCTATAATTCGGAATCAGGAACTTATTTAATACACATGGCACAAAACCATACTTGTTTATCCCTTCCCAATCAAATAGTCACTTAGACGGGTATACCACATCCGCCTGATTGTTTAAATCAATAAGTGAGTGTTCCAGTGTAACTGCAAACACACTCCGTGGTTTAGAGTCATTCGACTTGGGAAGCAAAAGGCCATCATTCACTTTTGCAAATATCTTATATCTCTTGATTCTTTCAGAGATACGTAACAACCACATACATATGCTGCATTTCTAGTCTTTTTGAAATTACCAAGCTAACTAAGTAGCGGAACACTATAAAGTTCATTACAAGAGAACATTTCCAGGGCTTTGTGAGAAACCTCGCGCCACAAGGCGAGTCTTTATACTTTAAGAATGCTTTCTTCTCATTATGCTTTGTGACAAATTAATCATGTATGTCCCACAGGATTTATACTAGGTTGGTTAGCACTACCACACCAAAGCATAATGAGAAGAAAGCATAGTCAGAGACAATCAAATGAGATGATTTCATTAATGATACAAATTAGGTTGTGCCTTACTCATCTATTTCCTTTCTAGGTAAGCATTGATCGAACCTGGTGGTCTCTTTATCTTCCTTTATGGAGCCACAGCCTCAACTACACTTCCACCAAGTGTAGTTGCAACACCTTAGTCTACAGTGTACCCCATACTGAGGATTTCTAACCTTGCAGGAATATTTGTAGCTGGTATGTGTGATCTTGTTACTTTAGCGACATCGGTGTACATTCTGAAAATCGATTATTCTTTGTCACTTCACATTTACATTTGTGGAGTACAAGAATCAATATGGAATACAGTAGGAATACACCACGACAATTCTTGTCGTTCCCTTAGAAAATAATTTTTCTAATCTCCCCCTAACGATGGGAAGACTGTCTCATTAAAGTGATAACCCGCAAATCTAGCGGTAAGAGATCTCCTGCCAAAGGTTTTAAAAATGCGGATAATTGTTGGGAACTCATTTCCAACATAACTACTTAACAGTTTTGAAGACCCATCATAGTACGATGTGGAATCGTAATGGCACATGTATAGTGCAACCAAAAAGGCGTAAGAACACGAATGTCAGGCTTAAATACAGTTACCAACTGGTACGCAAAAAAAAAGGTTGACTAATATTGGGGTCTAAAAACGAATTAAGTAAAGATGCGTGTAATATTGCATATCCCCAAAGCAATAAAAGGTAGGTTAGTACGCATAACCTATTCCTTAGACACCATATGTAACCTTTGATGGTAGCCTCTGCGAGACCATTGGGTATAAGATGCTCTATATTGATCTTATTAAACATGCAATATTCATCAAGGCCTTTTGATGTAAATTCTCTAGCATTAACAAGGGTGGTAAGCATTTGCACTTTGCATTGTGTAATATGTGCTAGGAGTTTTCAAATGCAAATTTCTTAGGAACTATAACTAGTCCAAAATGTCAAAACATTCACCAGATCCATAAGTCACTTTAATGGTCCGCATTCTGTATGAATATTTTTCTAAATTTCACCTTGTTTTCTTTGTAATATGGATTGTTTACCATTTGCATCTTAGGATGGTCTCGATCCTGTTTTACTAACGACTTTGTGAAATGAGTTATATGCTCTCCTACTTAAAAGCATAATGGGAGGGGGGTGCATCTAGTACTTTAGATAACATTTTATTGAGAGATATGCCATTACTTCGCATTCTGTCAATCTTTTTCCCGTTGTCTCGTCCACTCAAACACAGTGATGTACGTATGAGTCCTTTCAAAATGGAACATCATGTCACAACCAAATTTCCTTTATGGTTATGTCAAAGCCTTCATGAGTCAATTCCCAACATTTCATCGTCGGAGTCAATATGGATTCAATAATCCAAATATTATAGTGATTTACATTTCACTAGTTGACTCATTAGTTTCTCTAAAATATATTTCCTTCCAAACATATTAGAGATTATAAAAGATGCAATCAATTACATTCTCACCATTGTGAGGTTCCACATGATATCCATTTGCATGGGTTTGTTTGGATTTTAACAAGGTGTTATTATCTCTCGGTACATGTAGAGATTTTGTGACGTTTTTGTTCTATCTTGAATTTTTTTTTTGAGCAGTGCTGCGCTCGATGATCCAATTCTCATAGTTACATTATAAGGAAATAGTTCAACAACTAGTTTAAGTTCTTTAAGCTGGTGGGAGGGAAACCACTATCTGTTAGACATTTAGTCTTGAGATATTAAATAAGTGGTGTTTCCTTATTAGTAACAGAAGTGAGATTCAACTCAAGTACTTTAGAGTGAATATATGATATATTTTTTCATCCGGATATATCTCAAGTGCTATAGAGAATTTATGTCTCGTGGGAATGATGTACTTTTCATTCCATAAGCGCAGACATTGGATCTAATTCAAATAAATAGTCAATTGGCCAGGTAAAGTTCTTCTTGTCATTAAAGTTGATGTCTAAAGTATGACCTTCCTATGTAAATTGGTTGCTACTATGGTACCCGCATTACATTGCTGGTACCAATACCGGTAAGAAAATTCATCCCCAACTCTTTGGTGAGAGCTAGAATTACATCTTAACTTAATACCATGTTCAGTTGATACCTGTACTTTGGTGTCATTACTGCTGGGAAGAAAAAAAAATACATCTTTGTCTCATGATATATATGTCCCTTTTCACATGCTTTATATGAGTCGGTACATCTAAGCCTCATTACTTCGGGGTTCTTTCCATTTTCAATTTTTGCTACATTTAGCTTAATTTGAGAAATTTCTTTATCTCAACAGGCCAAGAGAATCTCACTACACATGTCAACCAATTACTTTAGGTTGAATAGATTATTAAAGATAGTTCTCTTGTTGTCATACTTCAACATATACTGGTTCGTTAGCATCATGGATGAAGTAAAAAAAATGGAAATTTTCTGACTCATATCACCTTTTGTGAGTTCTTCCACAAAAATTGGAATACATGTGATTTTATTTGCAACATATCTTTTGAAACTACCGACTCTTTAATAGTCGAGCAAGTTTATTACATTCCACGGAACATTCAAATTTGGGAAGAAAATATCATGTACGCAATAATGGTGCTCAAATACTTCTAAACCCCAAATACATACATTTGAATCGAGTTGGTACATCCAATTGTACAAAAGACATCATTCAACTATAGCCAATATAATATTCAAGAGAACTAAATAACATTAACCAAAATTCCTAATGAACGAGGTCAACAGTCACAATTAAAATTGACCGTTTATATGATATGAACTTATCTTAAGGTGAATAAAACACAAAACTAGGCATGTTCTAAAAACAAATAAATTAAGCCTAGCAAGTATTCCATGTAAAAACCCACGTTATAGTTACCTATGTTGTCATGGGCGTAAGGCGCCGGGGGTAAATTCCGAGCCGCAGCGAGGCGCAGCGAAGCCGCATCTTATAACAATACTATTCACATGACCACATCAGAACTATTAATAAAAACTTCTCATAATTCTTATTAGTCTTATTTCTAATCAGTAAACAGTAGTTGACACTCTAGACTCTAGTATTAATAGAACGCTAGTAGTACCTAACAGGCTATCAGTCCTTATTCTTAAACTAAATAAGCAGTAGTTCAGAAATCATAAATAAACTAACTGTACCACTCTTAGTTTCCCCAGAGTTCCTCTTCATCCCAAGAACTAATGCCATCATTGAAGTCATCATCATCAGTGGTAAGGACAATATTTTCATCGTCATCAGTTTCAGAGTCATCCAAATAAAGTTGTGATGAACGAGCACGAGTGGATGTCCTTGATGATGTTGTTGTTGCCCTTGATGATGATTCTGGTTGGCTGGTGGCATTTGTGTTAGTGCGACGCCGTTTATACGTTTGCTGACGAGTAATAGGAGGAGGATGCTCATCATTTTCACTTCCTTTAGAGTCTTCAAGTATTCCATAAGTGAAATTTGTTCCTTCTACAGGGTCATCTCTAGCATCATGAGGATCTAGCCACTCTTGACACTCTTCTATTGCCTTCAACACAATTGGATCTACCTCGGACCCCATTACGCGTTCTTCGAAACGCTTCCTAAGTCTCTTGTTATATTGAACATACACAAGATCATTCAACTTTGCATGGTCTAAACGGTTCCTTTTCTTCGTATGAAGATTGTTGAACGCGCTCCAATTCCTTTCGCATGGGGAAGCTGAAGTTGTAAGTCCAAGAACTCTTTTGGCAATTTTTTCCAAGTTTGGAATCTCACTTCCAAATGTAATCCACCACTCAACAGGTGCAAGAGACTGGATACTAGCTATGGCATTGGCTCTTCCTAGTCGCCCTCTCCTAGTGCGATATGGAACAAGTTCAGCCAAGATCTTGGATTCCTCCTCAAAATCTTCAGACAGCTTGCCTATACAATCCAGTAAACATTCTTTGATAGCCTGATCGGATTCAATCTGTTCAGGACTTCCATGTGTATCCCAGTATACTTGTGGGTTAAGATAATGTGTTGCAGCATGCAATGGTTGTTGAAGTTGATCCAACCATCGCTTGTCCATTATCCTGCTTAAGGTATGCCACATTTCTTCATCTTCAGTGGTTTTTGCTGCTAAGTTAGTGCGTACTTTCTCCTTGCATATATCCATTGCCTTGTAAATATATCCCATAGAAGGTTTCTCTTCAGTATCTACCAACCGGATAACATCTACCATTGGAGCCATTATCTTCAAAATATAATGCATGTCATTCCAATATGTTGATCTTCTGACATACTTTGCAACCTCTTTTCCAATTGCATGCTTCTTTGCCCACTTGCTGTTCCTCCACTCTTTTGAGTTAAACATGTTCCTTATTTTCGGTTTTAGATCGAAAATGCTTTGCAAAGACAGAAAGGACGTAGCAAATCGAGTCACGGATGGCCTAACCAAATCTCTTCCTTCTGTGAATTTCCTCAGTAGATACAAAACATGACAGTGATTGTAGATGAATTTTTTCATATTTTTTGCCCTTTCCATGATACTGATGACAATATTTAGGTTGCTCACATCCTCCATCATAAGATTGACACAATGGGCAGCACATGGTGTCCAATAAATTTGCTCCTTCTCCATTAGACACTTGCCTGCTAGATTATAATTCGACCCATTATCTGTGACGACTTGTATCACATTCTTCTTTCCTACTTCATTTATCACCTCCTCCAACATGTCATATATTAACGTTGCATCTTTAACATGTGCTGATCCATCCAATGATTTCAAAAATACAGTACCTTTAGGACAATTTACCAGGAAGTTGATAAGAGTTCTGCGCTTGCCGTCAGTCCACCAATCAGTCATGATGGTAACCCCATATGTCTCCCAATGTATTTTGAAATCATCAATCCACTTCCTTGATGCATCTACTTTATTCTTTAGTATATTGACCCTTAAGTCATGATAACTAGGCGGCTTGAAAGTTGCTGGATCGGTGTACTGCACTATAGCTCTACACATCTTTGTGTAGCTTTCTGATTTAGTACAGTTGAATGATATGCTATTCTCATAAAAAAATCAGCACTGAACGAACGAGCAACTTCCAGAGCTCTTTTATTCATGGTTGTAGTTGGAACTTTTGGAGTGAATCCACCATCAATTGGAGCTAGAAATCCATCCATAGGTCCTTTCTTCTTCTCCATAGCACTCGACTTACGTCCAATTTCTTCTACTTCTTCTTCATATATATTGACGTCAACGTTTTTTTGCTCTTGTTGCTTCTTTTCTTCAGTTGCAGCAGCTTTTGCAATCATATAATCATATATCTCATCTTGGACAGAAGTAGAAACTTCCTTACACTTAATAACCCCCTTGAAGTTGAAGGTTTTATAGTTACCAACTAAATGGTGTTTGAATCGCTTGATACCTCCTCTGGACACATGACCACAGAAGTCAAATTTTACAACGTCTTTGTCTCTATCAACAAGTTGCCCATAGCTCCAACCTGGATCGTTTGAAGGTCTGCTACGAACAACATCACTTGTAGCTGTAGAATTCTATCCTGACATAACTATATTCTTATTTTGTAGCCTATAGAATACTAGACTCACAGAGAACCAAGGGAAGTAGTTGATTTGGATCTATAAAGTTATAATATATGCGTATATAAATACAAAATAACTAGGTTAGGGTTTTAAACTGTTAACTAATATAAGTTATCTAGCTTAAATGAAAAGATCTGGAAAAGATTTGGAAAATATTTGAAATTATTTTTCTTTACTCTAAAAGATACCATTTTGGGCGCCCTGAACGCTGGCGCCTATGCCTGGGCGCCCAAAAAGGCGCCGCTGGGGCGCCCCTTTTGAAAGTGGCATCTTATTTTCCAATGCGCGGCGCCCACTTAAAAAATAAGTCCACTTTGGCGCCTCGACGACGCCTTTGACAACATAGATAGTTACATACCTCGTATTTTGGTTCCCATTGTATATACACAAAACCGGAAAGTCTTTGATCACGCACAGTCCAAAAACAGGAAAACAGAACAGGACAGATATGATCGAACCGGGTGAACTGGACCGAACTGTGTGAACCGAACTGGACCTAATCGGATGGACTGGACCGAACCGGACATTTCTCTTTCTCCCTGAACAGAAAACTCTTCGTTTTTCACAGCCGACACATTTCTCATTCTCCACGAACAGAGCGTCTTCCTTTTTCTTTTCATTCACAGGGATCTCCCACCGGACATGATCAACCATAACATAAATAAATATACACCAATAAATATATCATAAAATGTAATCACATCACAAATCAAATCAGGGAAAAAAAATAGATCCAACTTAGCTGATTTGATCCCAGCAATTGCAACATCAACTTAACGTTAATTCGTGTAGAGAATAAATAATTAAATCAATCAATCCAATCTTGCTCTGCGGTAAAGCTTCGTGCTGATAACGTGTTGCAGTAGAATATTAGATGAAACAAGCAAAGATAAGAGGAAGGAGAGGAATAATCTTATTAGGAGATTAGGGTAGAAGCATTACATAGTTTCCTTTATATACAACCCTAGGAATCTAGTTGGACCGCACATCCATGGGCCGTAGGCCCTGTAACACATGTTCCTATTTATTTTATTTTATTTATTCATTTTTTTTGAAACCAAATTTCTTGATCGTTGTAAAAGCTACTATCAACCACACTTCTTTGACAACACCACTTTTTGACTTAGCCATAAATAGAACTTTTGAGAAGATTGATGATTCACAGATTGAAACATACCACCCAACCAATGCGAAATTATTTCACTGAAATTGCAGAACGAAAGAATGTGCTCCATAAGACTCCTCAACATTTCTACAAAAATTACATCTGAAAACATTTTCAAAACCTCTTTTTTCTCATGTTCTCATCAGTAGCGATCTTTGGTATGTGGTGTTGGGCCTTCCAAAGGTCTTTATGTGTGTTGTCAATAGTTATTTGAAACTGGACTTGAACAGTAACAAGCAAAAATGGTATCCACCATTTGCGAAACTGGACTGTAGGAATTGCGGGATTGGAATGTGGCAGTTGCATGAAACTAGACTGCAGCAGTTGCGATCAACTGGATTACGTATAATTATTATGGAAAAAAAATGACTGCAGTACTTTCAAACAAAACCAAATTACATCAGTGCTGCCAAGACTGGACTACAACAGCTATTATGCTTCTTGTAACGTCGTAGTTTGTCGATTTTAACGCTGAAATATTAGGGTATATACTTGGCCACTTTTAATCATGCAGCTCTTGTAGGATTAAAAAGTTGGGTTTCCCGCTAGCAAAATTCCATATCGTATTAAGTACCACGTAGCTCACCCCCTAACGCCCCCCCCCCCCCCACACACACACACCCAACGTGTGAAGTATTACGTAGATCGCAAAAAAAAAACTTTTTATGTGAGATGAAAAAATATAGCATCTATCGAATATTGACAACTGTAAGGTCAAAAGAGATGAGTGCTGAGGTAGAACCCAGGTTGAGATCTAACAAGAGAGTCTCTCGTACGTACAATACCTGAAGATTGCTATGAAATCATGTGTCCGACCTGAAGACAAAGACTAAGCCATGTGCACGACCTGAGTTCCGGAGCTCATGTCGAAGACTAGACCAAGGAGCAGTTAGGAGCTAAGACCAAGAGTTCTAGACCTGGAGTAGAGATTACGACAAGAAAGGAGGACTGAGGCCAGGTTGATGAAATTAATTGGCAAAGAAATGAAGTTTGAGTGGATCATGACGTCATCTCTAAAAGGATTAAGGTTATTCCTTATCAGACATGCTTCTCGCTTGATAGCCACGGTAGTATAAATAGCCAGATATGCAAATCTTGTAACCCAAGTACAATATACACAGACAATTCTGGTCAATAAAGTTACACCTTTTGTGATTCTCTCTCCTCTAATGTTTCTTTGTGTAGTTAACCATAACCGACATAGAACATAATCAACCAATCCTAGCTAGAATTAGATGAGAAGATAACCAATTGATTTCTGTGGTTGATCATCATATGTGATCTGACATATAAATCACCATACAACATCTTTGTGTAGGTATGTATTCGATTTTAACTCTCTAAATGTGAATTACGCATCTTCATTATGCTGAGGTGTTACATATCTCTCCCCTAGCAATGGTCATCGTGGTTGAAGTGATATGCAACTTGCCCCTCAGTAAACAATTATCATCATGTTTCTTAATGCTCACACAAAGGTTCACTTTCTTGCCGCATCTCGCTTTATGGAATAAAAGTGCAGGTTTTTTGCTATCCGGAATTCGCATATCGGGCGATTATAGGTATCAGGAATCACAAAGTCTGAGGCGAAGAAAACTTTGTGATTTGTATTTATCTCGTTCCTGATACAGGATTATGAAAACCTCAAAGATCAATAAAAACAAGATACGGATACACAAAGTATATATTTTAATACGAATATTATTAATGAATCTTTGGTACTTTATTAATCTTGATTGATCTGATGTCCACTAGGTTGCGCTTGAGTTTACATTACTAAAAAAAGGTGAGTGGAAATTGGCTTAATTTGACACCCTCTCACTAACAAAGTTTAACACATGCAACAAAGTTGGGAGTTGTTAGAAACTACTTGATTAACTTCGGTGGCCTTTACATTATTGATGCTATTATTTACTTAGTCATAATTTTAATAGACAACAACATTTAATAGCCTTTTTTTCCTATTTGGATTGGATTTGTCCTTTATCAGCCATTTTAGATTTAAATATTCTTTTCAGATGTTTGAGAGTTATTACTTTATTTTATTCTGGAACAAATACTCATTTCAAATTATTCAAATTTAATTGAATGATTACGTGTTCAAGCAAATACCAACATAAACCTGGCATGCACTAGTAACAAAACATAAATCAATCAACATGAACCTTATAAATTGTCTATGAAGGGTAAAAAAATATATCATAAGACATAAACCGATCGAAGAGGTTGAGCTCTGGATGTGGTACCTAGTATGTATGTATGTATATATATATCCGCTCTAACAGTTTCGAAGTAAAATTGCTATTCCAAGCGAGTTTTGGTACACACAAGCTATATTCACAGCCAAACAAAATTTCGGGTTCCCATGTGTGCTGCACATCACGATTCACCATTTTACAAGTACTAGTAGGATTTAACTCTGTTCTTGATGGGATATATGTAGAACCATGGCGGGGGATTGGAATCATATCATCCATTTCCATTTGTCATTGTGATAGTAATTTTTTCTAACTATACAATAACACAGATCTAGACCGTAAAGCTAAATCAATATGAATTTATAACATTAATATTAAGAGTATGATGCCAAAAAAAGTAAGAACACGTTACAAGATAGAAAATATTTATGCTTACAACAAACCCTAGTATGATATCTTACATCTAACTTAACTTTCTTTCAGAGACTCGCTTTGTATTCATAGGATAAATATATATACGTTGTTCTTTACTATCTCATAAGTACATCCAGTATGATATGCTAAACTACATGTTAATCTTATCCATTATTTATGATGATACGCGAATGTTCGTATCTTATTCGCGTATATCCCTTCAAGTTCGCTCCTTTTCGTGGTCGAAAGTACATGTCCGACTATGGATGGTCGAATGGCCGATTCACTTATATTTCTAATAGTCGCTTCCTCATTTATCTTTGTCTTCCACTTGTATCTGAAAAACCTAGTCATACACACATGTCTTTCATATTAAATGCACAGTCACTTCATTCAAACTCGTCCGTGGATTTGGCTATGCATCTTCCACGCGGCGTGCTCTGAAGCATGCGATAGATGTCTTGGATTATGTGAAGTAACTTTACAAGCTTTTATTCTGTGTATCTCAGCGCCATGTTATTGATGCATCCATGCTCAGTGATGATTCCACGTGGCTTCTAAATATTTTATTATTACAATCTACTCCTTTTATTTTCATCTTCCGGAATGGTGAGATGGGAATAAAATCTTTCATTTTCCCTTTTACTGCTGACATATTATATATGGGTTGGTATTATTGAAAACGCGGGGGGTATAACAACCACATCCAATATTTCGTTCGGCAATCAATATGGACTAAACTCCAATATAGTTCCGAGAGCACCAACTTAAAAGTGAGACTCAATCAAGAAATATATCAAAGAGATTTATCTCTTTCTTAATACAATCAGCAAATCGAACATATAAAAATCCATGAGCCTGATTGATGTGAGAATAACTTGGACGGTACCAAAGACCAATACCCAAGTGTCAATCAAGTTTTATACAACAAACAAGGTCGGATTTATCAACTGTGATTGAATTACGCACAACCTGTGATATTTCAATTATATAAACAAATATAATGCGGAAAAGAAATAACACAGACACCATAATTTTTGTTAACGAGGAAACCGCTAATGCAGAAAAACCCCGGGACCTAGTCCAGCTTTGAACACCATACTGTATTAAGCCGCTACAGACTCTAGCCTACTACAAGTTAACTTCGGACTGGAATGTAGTTGAGCCCTAACCAAGTCTCACACCGATAAAGGTACAATCACGTTCCTTACGCCTCTTGAATCCCAGCAGTACTCTGCACACGTGATTCCCTTAGCTGATCTCACCCACAAATTCGAAGACTTATAAACAAATCTGTCTCCCACAAATAAGTCTATTATGGCTACATACACTCAGTCTAAAGATGCTTGGGATATCTTAGAAACCGTATTTGAAGGGAATACCTCTGAAAAGGAAACTAGGCTTTAAAACCTAAATTATGGTTGGGAAAACCTTCGTATGGCTGATGAAGATTCATTTGATGAGTTTAATCACAAAGTGTCTGAAATTTTTAATGCATCTTTTGCATTGGGTAAGACTATTATTTTAAAAGGACATTGTGATGAAAATTCTCAGATCGCTGCCAGCTAGATACGATTCTAATAAACATGCCATCGTTGAAGGAAATAACCTTGATACACTTTCCAGAACTACTCTTGTTGGGAAGTTAAAGATATTTGAGCATGAGCATACACCCAAATCTGGGAAGGATATTGCTTTCAAAGCACAAAAGAACACTAAATTACTTGAAAAAAGTAAAAGTGTTGGAAACTTTGTTGTCGATCCTATTGAGACTAATTCATCAGATGAATATCTTGACAACTCAGTCTAACTGATCACAAGACAGTTTATATATCTTCTTTTGAAGAGAAGTAAAAGGTTCATCAGAGATAAACCCAGGTCATCAGTCAAACCTCATGACCGTTCCCCTCCTAAAAACAGGGACACTGTCGATACCGATGATGAGCATATGCCACAGTGATTCAAGTGTAAAGTTTTGGTTATTTTGCTAATGATTGTTTAAATCGTAGAAAATACACTTGGAACAAAGGTCTTGCTGCAACTCTTGATGAAATGTCTGATCATTATGATTCAAATGAAGATGAAAAATCAAGTGTTGCACTCCTTGGTGAAAATATTGATTTTGATAATTGTAGCAATACGTACATCAATCTTGATATTCTTCCTGGAGAAACTTCTTCAACCATGTTGGAGGATAAAATGGATTTTTCCCTATCTACTGAAAATTCTATCTCACATGTTTGAAGTACCTCATTTTGTTTAGCAGCATGCTCAGCTATGGTGTCTGAACCGTCCTCCACATTAACATGTTATTATTGTAATTTTAAGGGTCATGAACTCTCTAAGTGTTTCAAGTACAAACACAAAATAAGATATGTCAACAAACTTCAACGGAGAGCAAATCGATTAGAAAACAAGCCCAAACTTGTTCAGAAGTCAAATTCATTTGAGGTATGTAAACTCAACTCTTCTCCGAAGAAGTTAATTTCTAAAGAAAAAGATAGACCTCTACAGAAAAGATCAAGGTCTAAACGATCTACGAAAAAGGGTATTAAGAATTTCGTACAAGAATTGTATGGTGGACAGATTATTATTCACCCCAACACAGCTTAATTGTGTTGAAAGTGCATCTTGTCTCATGTGCCCGGTCACAAGAGTTGAACACAAATCGGGCTTTAGGAAAAGAAATTTTTTCTTTTTTTTCTTCTGGAATTCTGTTGATCTTTTCATATCTTAAAATTGGTATTGAAAAGGTTTCCCTGTTTGATCATTGAAAGAGGGTTAAAATCGACAATTCTACCTTTTTTAGGGTTGAGAATTGTGTGTACGTGAATCCTTATTACTTTGTATAAAGGTTCCGTAACCCTACATTCCTTTTTTCTTCCCTGAAAACTCTTTTTATCAAAAGATTGCTTGTAGAGCTTGTTAATATGATGGAAAAGATGGAAAAGATGTTAATATGATTGTTAAACCATCAATCATGAAGGAAAAAGATAAATCTCTTTCCTATGCAACTTTGAAGAGAAAAAGGAAGAATATGAAGAAACCAAGGGCTATCCCCTCAAATCTATAGAAGTTTTCTGGTGTTCTTGAAGATTTGAAGGAAACAAGGAAGGAGATTCAGCAAATAAAGGCTATCGTTCTAAGAACGCTTGAAATTCAGAAGGCCCTGGTTCGGCATCATTCAAGAAGGTTCGTTGGAATTGACTCCTTTCTTCACGAACCTTATGTTCCAATGACTGTTGACGACAAGGAGTTCGGGGACGATAAATATTTTTTCAAGAATCTTAATGTCTAGGAAACTTCTTATGAGAATTTATTCTTGTGTTTTAAGAAGGATAACTAGGGTTTGGAATAGCAAATATTGTGATTACACATAGCTATTGCCAAGTGCAATAGGGTAAAAACTGATTCTGCTGGAAATGGTAAATTGGGTGTGCCGCCGAGAAACAAATCTAAACCCTAAACAAATGTACTGCACATGAGTACTTTAGATTCGAGAGATCAATCTGTACAATTCTGGCCTAAACCAAGAAATGGCCGTTCCAGTCTTGCTTCGGTCACAAAATGAAGGAGAAGGGTTGATCTTAGGGAGAGAAGTGAAGAAGGTGTTGAGATCAGAATGATGAACTATGAAGGTGTGGCTGTTTTATGACTTGTATCAGAATATGGAACTTGCTTGCGGAATGTAAGCTATAAGTTCTTGATATTTTTTAGATACTTGTGTTAATAACACTTTCCCTGTTGAAATAGATTTAAAATCTATTTATACAAGTCATAGCCGAACCCCCTGATCTTATAGGAAGTGGAAGTAGTTGAGTGATGGAGAAGTGGGGATCGTGTAGAATAGTGAAAACCACGTCCCTATTATGAGGGGAGGACTGGTTGGTTTTACTCCCAATACGTCTCTACCATCACTAACTGTCCACCTTTCCTGACACTTTCTTATAATGGGCATGTAGCACGCCGCACGCTGTAGACCGCCAGACCAATACCCTGATGAACGTCTCCCAGTTTGTGACATGTTTGATGTCTCGAGTATTTTGTAGAAAAATATGTAGCAAGTTGTTGAGCGGGTCTTGTCTGCAAGACCTAATTAATTTGACCAATCACGCACAAGCTAAGCGGCGGGAGGTCATATGCTACAAGGCAAGTTGTGTGACTTGCCGCAAGAAATAACATGTAACGCTCTAAGGTTAAATAATTAAATTATTTATGAAATCTTTATTTATAAAATATCGATTATAATCGATGCATATAAAGCATCGCTTTTAAGCAAGCAGCTCAAAATAATCGATGCACATGAAGCATCGTTGTATAGAGCCTGTCTTGGTTGGTCACGGAACCTAATGTCTTAAAAGGAACATGACCGGCCATCTTCAGGAAGATGCCAGGAACCGTATGGGTAGGTTGAGGATTGGCCGACCAATTCTCATGGAAGAGGGGTTGTCGGCGATCATGGCGGCATCTCATTGGTTCCCCGAAATCAGATCTAGGCCGGTCGATTCGGCTGGCGAAGTTGGATAACTGAGATTGCTTTGCGGCAGTTATGCGCTGCCGTTGGTCGACCTTGAGGCTTTTAAATCCATGCGGCCAACCTACTTTTAGCTAACGGTTTTAGGTGTTAGCTGCAGGATGGGAGCGATTCTGTTGGCCAGGGATAAAGGCGAGTCGCCGGTGAGCATACCGACACTTCATTGGCCACCTAAAATTGGATCTGGGCCGGTCGATTTGGCTAGCCAAGTTGGACATCCGAGATCGTTTTGCGACAGTAATGTGTTGCCGCTAACAAAATTAGGGTTTCAAAAACCGCGTATCCAACCTACTTTGAGTGATCGGTTTGATGTGCTGCTGGCATGTCGTGTGCAACATGATTGGTCAAGGCTAAAGGCGAGTCCCCGGTGAACATACCAGCACTTCATTGGTCGCCCAAAACAAAATCTAAGCCATCCAATTAGGCTGGCTAAGTTGGACGGTTGTGATGAATTTGAGACTGCCATGGCCAGTCTTAACTCATTAAACGTCTTTTTCAACAACGCGACTAGCCTACTTCTGGCTAGCGATCACGGATGCTGCCTGCAGGCTAGCGGAGTTCTGATTGGCTGGAATGAAAGTGGACCCACCAGTAGATGTTGTGGAGTTTGTTTGGCCACGCCAGGAGGTAGCTAAGCGTGATAAATCGGCCGGCAAAATCGTGCGGCTGGGATCGTTTTGAGACTGCGTAGGCAGCCTAAATTTAATTTCCTAAGGAATTTAAGTGTGTCGACCAGCCAACTTCCACCTTTAATTAAACGTGTAGGCTGCACATTTAGAGCGATTTGATTGGTCGATGAGAAAGAGGGGCCGACCGGCAACACTATGGGAATGGACGGTCGATGGTATGGCGACGCAAGCTCGGACGAACCGGCAGACGAAGTGGCGCGGCCACGTCCCTTTTTGCTATGCCCTCATGTGCCGCAATTCCTCTTTGTATCTTGTTTTTCGACTTTTGGTAGGATTTGCTCCTACTAGTCCATGGTGGATCAATTTCTTAGTTTGCCTAGGTTTGGTCTCGACCAATAGGGTTCGAGATATTGCGCAGGCCGCAAAAACCTAATTTTTGCAAATTGATAAAATTAGGTTAGAAAAATTGAATTTTGCGAGTTGCCACAAAATCAATCAATTTTGGTGAATTTTGAGCATTGATATAAAAATCACTAATTTTTATCTCAGAGGGAAGCATAACTTTGCATGCCTCTGATTGAGTACTTCCATGCACATCTTAATCCCGACACTTTGGGAAATTCATGCTACTCAACTGCGAGCGAACATTAATTGTCATGTCATGTCAGTATCAAGAGTTCAGCTGGGGAACATAGCATGGAATAAATACTAACAGGCCATGCATTAGTGAATAATGCAGGTGGAAGATTAATAAAATTTATAGAATATTTGGGATTGTTTCTACATGTACCATTCTGGATAAATTTTATATATAAGTATACTGAATTACTCAATACATATGTAAGTAAAGAGGCCTAGGCACTCATCACTTTTAAATGGCTCTGTCTCTTTGTAGAATGACGACACATTAAATACAGGGTTTCACAATTTTATCCCTGAACTAAAAACCACCATCAACATTAAGTCCTATGCTTAGCGCGTAACAGTGGCATTGTTGCGGGGTAAGCACTAGATGGTGACAGACGATAATAAAATCGAAAAGACGAAATATATAGAGGTTACCAGGAAAAGTTTAATTGACCTTTGGCAACATGTCTGTGTGGCTAGTGAACTTCGTACCAGCGTGCTGCTAGTTCGGCCATATGGCGTTGGCGCAGCGGGCCCAGCTGCCTATCTCCGTGCACGGTCCAAGAAGGAATCCTTCCTTCACTCAAATTCCTAAAAGTCCATATGTATAAAAGGGAATCGACCCTCCCTTTTTTTTATTTGCTCGTCCATCTTCGTGCCTTCATCTACGACAGCCAGCTTCTCACCATCAGCATCCCAAGCGCGTCGATCGTCAGCGGCAAGGTAAGTAGTCTTGTTCTCCATTTTTTTTGTGCGTGTAAACCCTAGTTACGGTTACAACCTTCATGATCTTATAACTGCATCCAACCTGAGTGAACTTCTTTTGTTGGTTTTGTTGATAGCATTAAAGCAAGTAATGGTAACAATACCAATAACACAGTGATCATCGGAAAAAGGACCAGAGGTAGGTGCTGCTTCTTTTTTTATCTTCCCCGGGGGTATGAACCCTAGTTGTACGTACGACTTCCATAACTTGAAATTTACCCCAATATGAATTATCCTTCTTTGTTGGAAGTGTTGGTGTGAGCACTAACAACAACATTAGTAACGAAGTAATCAATAGCAATCAGTAGCAAGACTAGCATGGAGAATTTGAGGTAGGCGCTGCTGTTGCTCTTTTTTTTTTTTTTTTTTTTTTTTGTAAAAACCTAGTTTCAGGTTTCGGCCACAGGCATAATACCCGTGGTAATTTTTTATTTTTTTTTGTTCGAGTGGGCACAAGTCTCACTCAACTTGGTCATGGGTGTAATGTCCCGCGGCCAAAAGAAAAATCTTCCCGTAATTTTTTTTTTTTTTTTTTGTGTGTTGGCATACGAACTCTATATTACCTCATGTAAATTTGACCATTAGTGGCTACATCGAATTTTGACAAAACTTGCATGCATAGTAGTGACTCTTTCTCGTCTTGTTTGTTGTAGTTACTCAAAAGAACAGTAACGTAAGGAATTCTTGTTAATATGTCACCTGGAGATGTTTCCGCTGCTAAGCCAGGAAGTATGAATGACTCCAAAGACGTGCCGAATATAGATGATGAATTCTTCACAGTGCCTTACTCAATTATGAGGACTCATTCTGGTCATGTAATGACTCTCCTTACTGATTCAGAGAATGAAGGGGTTGTTCAATCAATTTCTCCACAACGCGTAATAAGGTTCTTTCTCCAGAAGAATGAGTCTCCAGCTTCTCCTATTGACTTCAAGATTTACCATAACCCATTGCGCTCTTATGATGGATGGATGAGATACATGATGGGCAATGATCATGTCAGGGACAATCTGATCAAGGCACAAATCGCGGATGCTGTCAAGGCGTCTACAACGCTTCATATTAGGAAAGATGCTGCATGTTTGATTACTTTGATTTATCGATGGTGTATGTCCACCCATACGTCCATATGTAGATGGGGTGAAATGACTATCACTTTAGAGAGTGTAGTTGTTCTGCTGAATCTTCTAGTTGCAGGAAATCTTGACTTTAGCTTGTCCGATGAAGAAGAAATAATGTACGCCACTCTAGTGAAGAAGGCATAAGAATATAATCAGAAGGAAAATGATGAAAAATGCTTCTATACTTGGTGGGTGTCTGAATGGTTTCCTATGAAACCGAAACCGGGTCAGATATTGAATGACACGCTCAGTGTTGCTGCGTTTTTATCCTTGTGGCTGTCTAGAGATGTTTTTGATGATGGCTCCGGTACGAAGGTAATAAGACGGAAGCTTGTTACATTTGCTATTAAGCTGGCGCAAGGTGTAGTTCTTCATATAGGCAGCTTGTTCCTTGGTTCCTTGTACTCACATCTTGATTCTCTAGCAGCAGACATGTATGCTTCCAACGGATATATGAAGATAGAATCTCATCTTCACATCGCTTTTCTCCAAGCATGCTTATGGGAGCAATTCAAAGGTTATGCTCCTAATCATGTAACTTCATTCTCCAGTATATATGTGTTGATGGTGGATTTTCGATAAAGGTCAAAATAGTAAAATCATGATACTGTATGTTTCTGACCCGGCTTCAGGAATGTATGTGACGATTCATATTTTATGATCCGTGAACCATTTTCACAATCTTTGACTGAGCGAACATTCCTCTCAGAGCTATGATGAATAGCTTTCTCGAAAGGCCTCTCAGCTGAGCGTTCGATGCTTCACACATTTCATCATCACCTCTACATAGAATCAAAATGATTGGGCGGTTCCTAAACATAATGTTTGTTAGAGAGCTTAACTCCTTCAGGACGTCACACTGCTCGTTGTTCCCTGACTACGTAGAGAGACCGTGTATAGAATCTCTTAATGATTGGGCGGTTCCTAGACATAATGTTTGTTAGAGAGCTTAACGCCTTCGGGACGTCACGTTGCTCGTTGTTCCCTGACTATACACCCCTCAGAACGAATATGATGCTTCAATTATGTCATATCTCGATTCTGCAAGTAAATTAATTCTAGCGTGTCATTCGTCAACTGAATTCCTAGAAAATAATCTATTTTACCTCATTACTCCGTTCCATGGCTCATCCTCAGTTGGATCCCATGGATTAGTAATAGATAACCATTTTATCTCATTACTCCATTCCCTGAATTCTATGGATTAGTAATAGATACTCAACTAATTTTATTGCTACGTTTCATGACCGATTCTCAGCTGAATTTCATGGATTAGTAATAAATATTCATTGACCAGGCGTCTGGTCCATCACCGAGTAAGCCCCGAGAAAATGGTGCAAGTGTACTTGACAATAATGCACGAACGAGCACCCGAACGCGCGAACGAGCATTCAAAAATATGGACGAACGAGGAACTTATGAAGGAAAATAATATTAAATAAAATAAGCAAGAGGCATGGGATCGGGCCCACTGGCCGGCCGGTCCCCTCTTCCATTATTTTATTTTATTTTAATTTATTTCCCTTATCTTATGGAGACTCATTCATTTGAGCAATCTCCCTCGTTTGAGCGAAACTCTTAGTTTTTCCATACTTTCTATCAAACAATGAATATTAATAGTGAAAAAATAGGGAAAGGTGTCAGGGGACCGGGCCACCTAGCCGGACGGCCATGCCCTAGACGTGGCCGGTACCACACCTTGCAATCCCTTATTTTCTCATATTATTATTTCCTTCATCTCATGGAACTCCATCATTTGAGCGAAAACCCTAGTTTTTCAATATTTTCTCAAATATTGCTCAAACCATGAAAAAGCCAAAAAGTCAAATGGTCACATGACCAACTAGGCTTCTCGTGTCAAAAATTAAAATATTATTATTTTAATATTCTTAAAATATCGGTCCCATGAGCAAAGTTCTACTTGCTCATTCGAGCAAAATTGAGAGTTTCAGTCAAGATCAAACTCTTCTGAAAATCCAAAATATTGCTCAAACGCGCACCAGAAAATACCAAAACTCTTAGGACTGAGACACGAGCAGTTTGGCGACACGGGCATGCCACCTTGACCGACCAAGGTTGGCCCTTAGGCTTGCAAAGAGCCGGTCCCACACTCTTTCATAATTTTGACCTAATTATCTCCCAACTGTTCATATTGGGTCCAAACTCTCTCCAACCAACTTATGGTTTGCTCAATCGACCATCAGATGGTCCCATGAACACCAAGGGACGGTCCCATGACCCCTTGGTCGGTCCCTCATATCTCCGTAACTCGGTTTTACTACCTAACGCTCTCACAAGCACTATTTAATAAATGATTAAACCAGCGTTTGATCATTTATTCACCAACTGGTCAACAAAGGAATTTGGTGCATGCACACTTGAGCACTTGGGCGCTACATGGTCGGCTATCATCCCATGTAGACGGTCCCTCCTCCACTCAGTGACCTTCAGTAAATCATCAATTGATCAGCAATGATCAAAATTAGGGTTTCGAACAAATGCTCTGTAAATCATAATTCTGAGTGAGTTCAAACACTAATAATTTTATGTTGATCCAGTAATCAACATATGGGTTAAATATATAATATTCGGTCCAGCTACCAATATTTTAATTAATACTTTATTTGGTCATATTGCCAATAATTCATCAAATGAGCAATACTTGCTCAGATGCTCGAATATTGATTCAATTATCAATATTCAGTAATTTATCGAATGAGCAATACTTGCTCAGATGCTCGAATATTGATTCAACTATCAATATTCGGTAATTTATCGAATGAGCAATACTTGCTCAGATGCTCCAATATTGATTCAACTATCAATATTCGGTAATTTATCGAATGAGCAATACTTGCTCAGATGCTCGAATATTGATTCAACCATCAATATTCAGTAATTTATCATATGAGCAATATTTGCTCAGACGAGCAATATTTGCTCAGACTATCAATATCCACTATGTTGATTCAACTATCAACATCATCTATTCGAGAACTATACGTCCCAGCAGACATGTTCAATTCGTGAATCCTAGAGCATTCAGCAATCATGCACGACTGAACAATACTTAAACCCATCGTATAATCAAGTCAACGACTGACTAATCAAATACATGTCTGCTTTGCAGACTCCACGTTCGTGAGACATCAATCATGTAACATGGGGGATATTAATTAGGGTTTTGGTCTGGAGGCCTATGGCACATGTGTTCATCCACGATGATAAATGTGAGTAAGTCATGCAAGCAGTCGAGGGAGTTAGCAAAGTAGTGGGTGGACAATCAACCAAGTCTCCGCACGACCTAGAACTGGTTAAACCACGATTTCCCACTTTCCCACTCTTTCACTCGAGCAACCGTCACGATTACTGGAGATCAATGTGTCTACTATTTTGGCAATATAAATAAGTCTCTGAATCCACGATTGAACAACAAGAAGAATTCTGATCCGAGCAATCACTCTCAGGAATTCAATCAATCTACCATAACTTATTCGAACTCAACAGTTCACAGAAAACTTGTAGAAACCTTAAACACATTAACAATCTTTGAACACCATTGATCGCGCACACTTCTCAGCTTCCCTCATAAAGATTAACCCTATTACCTCTTTGTGACCGAATTGACTCTGGAACGGCTATTTTCATGGTTTAGGACGGAGTCCTACAGATTGATTTCTCGAACTCAAAGCACTCACGTGCAGTGCATCTGTTTGAGGTTAGGAAGTTTGCTCGGTTGAGGAGCCTCCGTCCACACGGTCGTCTCTCCACTTCCTAAAAAACCAGCAAATCGTTTTTCCCATCAACAGATTGGCGACCATAGTGGGAGATTAATCTCCCGGTTTCACTCTCAAACTTTCACAAAATGGTTGATCTTAGGTCAGGTTCAGTTACAAATCCTAACACAAATGGTGCTAGCACTAGCAATAGTGGTGGTACTCCGAAAACTACTTATGCTTCCAACAATGGTGATGGTGATACCGTACCTCCTCAAACCAACATTGGAAGCAATCCTCTCTTCGGCCGGTCTCCCGAAGAAATCAGAGAAAATCCGCCTACCATAGCTGATCTCATGAAGGTGCAAGAGACTCTCGCCAAAAATCAGACTGACATGGCTGCCACTCAGAAAGTTTATGCATTTATCTCAAAACTCTCACAAACAAGATGTCAGGGAAAACTCAGGAGAAAGGGAAATCCAAAGAAACATCTCCGGATGCTGATCCCGAAATCTCTCCAATCCACGTAGTAGATGATGATGAAGTCCGTAAAGTTGCAGATGATCCATCATCAAAGGAATCTACAGGTTTCATCACTCGTGAAGACCTGAAATGCTTTCTGGAGGCTCGAGGAAAAGACAAAACATCATATGTTCACCGCCACCAACCTCCGTCCCATGCTGCTACACAGAGGATTCCTCTCCCGAAAGGCTATACTTCTCTAACGTCCACACTTTACAATGGAACAGGGAATGCCCAAGAACATGTTTCTCGATTCCTGAAAGCATTAGGTGAACATGAACACAACCATGTCGTCCGTTTGAAGGAGTTCTCAAAGTCTCTGACAGGTCGAGCATATACATGGTACAACAAAATCGCACCAGGGAGCATCACTAGTTGGGGAGAAATGGTTAATGCTTTTTACCGGAAGTACTTCTTCGTCTCATAGAAAATTACTCTCTGAAGAATGTCTCAGAAGAATAATGAACATCCGAACGACTACGTGAAAAGGTTCAGAGTACAAGCTCTGAATTGTCATGACCCGAATGTCACTGAACAACAACTGGTAGACTTGTGCATCAACAAAATGATCCTGGTATACAGAGCCTTACTAGAGAATCTGCGATTCCAGACTTTCTCAGATCTTCATGAAGCAGCCAAACGGTCAGCAACCACTGCTCCGACCTTACTGGAAAGAACAAAAGCTACAACAGTCAAGGAACCACGAGAAACTCGAGGCAGTGTTAGGCGCCTCTTCAACAGACAATACAACCTCCAACCTTCCATGAACGTTGTTACTCAAGGAAGTAAACGGAAAGTCACCTCTGCTCAAACATGCGACATCCAAGGCTCCTCCGAAGGCGCAAAGAAAGGATAACCACTCCTAAAATGCACAAACCTCAACCCAGCATCAACAAACGAGAAATGATCAGACAGACTCAAACTTCCCTCTTCCTATTTAAGAAGTGATCGAGTTACTGGAAGTATGGGTTCAAGATGGTGCAATCAAATTGTAGTTCATCAGGAGAGAGCCAACTGAAGCAGAAATGGAGAATCTCAGGTACTGTCGCCTTCATAGGTTCATCAATCATCCAACAAGTGACTGTAATATTTTGAAGCACATCTTCAAAGAGAAGGTTAATCTAGGAGAGTTTCAACTGGGGACTGAATGAGTACACAGGACCCTCTCACAATCAAGACTTTCACTCTCTCTGAATAACCTATCAAAAAGATAGTTCATTCCTTGGTCGAACATATATATGAATTACTCAATCTTTCGAAGGCACAAAGGAGAGACATATTCAGAGCACTGAATCACATCGTGTCAGGAAGTCCATTCCGAAAATATTTCCTGAGCCTCTAGCCACAGACAAAGAGATGTACGACCGGGGACTGCATACCACAGTCAATCTCAAGGGAAATGAATTTGGGAGAACGTTGATCGATACTGGCACGCTATCAACATTATTACACTAAAAACTCTCAGATCTGCAACCATCACTCGACGAGAAGCTACTCATGCTACCATTTGCCAATTTATATTAACAAAAAAGGGGAGAATTATTTTGTAGTTCACACTACATACATATATGGTTTACGGATCATTATGTAAGGGGAAGAGGTTTTCATTGTGAGATGAAGTATTGACTAAGGGGGAGTGATACATATCACCATAGTGTTATTTTGAAAGTTGTGATACAATTGAACTTTAATGCTGTGTAATAATACTATGACACTGTATAACAATAATTGAGAACAACTGTTTTCTTATTGTTATAGCTACGGATCTTAAACAACAATGATGCTGAGTTGAACACGTTCAGAATCACTGGAGTACTTGGAGTGACGAAGAATTCAAGGAATGTTGAAGAACCAAGGAAATCAAGCATGTTGGATGAGAAGCTACAAAGTTTATTTATTTTGTAATCCATATGTATTGATATCTTTGTCACTAAAATTGACAAAGGGGGAGATTGTTAGAGCACTGCTCGGTCGAACTCGCAAGCGTTGCTATCTCAATCTTGTTTGTCAAGTATATTTGTCAAAACTATAAGTTTTGATTTCTAGTCTACTTATAGCTATGTCTTGGATTAGGATAGAATGTGTAGTTGAGCTTTAGACTTCACGGCGTTCATCGATTGAAGACGAAGATCTACTAAGGGTAGCTTTGAGGAACTTCATCAACATAAGGTATGTGGAGACTTAAACTCATCCATCACTCAGAAGTCTATTCTATTCTATCTCCTATTGAGACTAAGTCGTATAGCTATATAGAATTTTACATTATACACATTTGATATTTCGGGCTGAGTTTTACTCGCTTATATCTTTCTCGAAATATGTGTTGGAAATCTTTTTGCTTTAACTATGTTCATCATTATTCTTGACGAGTTTAGTAGGAAAAAATTTATTTGTTGGAAACTAAATAATGAGTCAAAAGATGATCATGTGAAAATCGCCTTGTAACATCTTACATGATTTGTGTGGGACAGTCATTTGATGTAGACTCGGAATGTTTCGTATTGATCATTCGATCACTTGAAAATTACTTTCAAGCTAATAGTTTGTGTGAGACAGATACTGTCATCTTGTAAGGATGTTTTAATGATTGATATGGGAGTTTGGTACAATTAACCATTGTCTGGATATAGCACAATATGCATACCAGTATGCAAACTGTTGTAAGTATGATTCAGGTCCGGGAACCAAGTATGCATACTCGTATGCAAACGGTTTTAACTGTCAAAGTCCAGGAACCAAGTTTGCATACTCGTTTTCAAACTATTTCACCTGAATTCAGTCTGGAACGACAGTATGCGTACCCGTTTGCGAACTGTCGGAAAAGATCAAAGTCCGGAACTTAGGTTTGCGTACCTGTTTGTAAACTTATGTGGTTAAGTTCTAAAATCGGTTAAGTATAATTTCATAATCATGAACAAACACATTTATATATTATGGAATGCAAATTTTGCAAACCATGGCTATAGTGTTCATGAACTGATTCTTTTGAATCAATTGGATTTTGCTTCAATTGTGTCTTGTATACTTCTATAAGAATATAAACAATTGAACAACTCTATGAGTAACATAATTATATTTATATGATTATCATTTGATCTAGAAGTGTTAGATGAATGTGGTTAATACAAAAGTGTTCATATGGCTAACTTCGGTTAACTGTTATTGAGCCAACTCAATATACACGTTTAGGTACGGTTACCCATAGCTAAATGAAGGTATATTTTATTTGTGTGTAACAAGCTAAGACCATCTAATGGTGGAGAGATTTTGTTTTGGTTTTAAGGAAACTTAGATTGAATCTTAAATCAGGATTTCATCTAACGGTGAATATTGATTGCTTTGTTTCAAATATATCAAACCCTGATTTGAAGACTATATAAGGGAGAACTCTAGCAACTGGGAAACTTAATCCCCACACCTCCTGTGTGATACTAGTTGCGACTAGAGTCGATTCTCCTTTAACCTAGGTTTTTCCTAAAACCATTATAGGTTAGCGACTTAAAGACTTCATTGGGATTCTGAAGACAGACCCAACTATTTTCTCTGAAGTTGCGTGTTCTGATCTTACTTGTTCTATCGTATTGAGTACTATCTTCTCTAGGATTTGCTCGAGATTTATCCCCGATAGGTAAGATATAAAAAGTAATCACAAAACTCTTCGTCTCATTCATTGTGATTCCACAATAACTTGTTCTACTACCATATAGTAAGTTATTGTGAGGTGATTGATATTTCTAGGCTGTTCTTCGGGAATATAAGACCGGATTATAAATTAGTTCCTGTTCACCTTGATTTATCAAAAAACGGAAGAAAAAAACTTCGTAGGTATTTCTGTGGGAGACAGATTTATCTATCAGGATAGACTTTTCTGTGGGAGACATATTTGTTTATAAAGTCTTTGACTTTGGGTCATAGCAACTCTTAGTTGTGGGTGAGATTAGCTAAGGGAATCAGGTGCGTAGAGTCATGTTGGGATTCAGAGACGTAAGGAACGCGACTGTACCTTAATCGGTGTGAGACTTAGTTAGGGATCAACTACATTCCTGTCCGAAGTTAACTTGTAGTAGGCTAGTGTTTGTAGCGGCTTAATACAGTGTGGTGTTCAAATATGGACTAGGTCCCGGGGTTTTTCTTCATTAACAAAACTTCTGGTGTCTTTGTTATTTCTTTTCCGCATTATATTGGTTTATATAATTTAAATATCACAGGTTGGACGTAGTTCAATCAATTAGATAATCCAACCTTTGGTTGTTGAAATAAATTGATTGACACTTGAACATTGGTCTTTGGTACCGTTCAAGTTATTTCTTATAATAATCAGGCTCACGGATTCTATCTGTTTGATTTGCTAATTACATTAAGAAACAGAGATATAACTCTTGGATATATTTCCTTGATTGAGTACGACTGTCTAGTTGGTTCTCTTGGAATTATATTGGAGTTAGTCCATACAGATTGACGAACGAAATATTGGGTGTGGTTGTTAGACCCACGCCTTTTCAAATACAGTGTGGTGTTCAAAGCTGGACTAGGTCCCAGGGTTTTTCTGCATTTGCGGTTTCCTCATTAACAATTTTTTTGGTGTCTGTGTAATATCTTTTCCGCATTATATTTGTTTAAATAATTGAAATATCACAGGTTGTGCGTAGTTCAATCACAGTTGATAAATCCGACCTTGTTTATTGTATATAACTTGATTGACACTTGGGCGTTGGTCTTTTGTACCGTCCAAGTTATTTCTCATATCAATCAGGCTCACGGATTTCTATCTGTTTGATTTGATGATTGTGATAAAGCTCTTTGATATATTTCTTGATTGAGTCTCACTTTTAAGTTGGTGCTCTCGGAATTATATTGGAGTTTAGTCCATACAGATTGTCGAACAAATTATTGGGTGTGGTTTTTATACCCCCGCTTTTTCAATTGGTATCATAGCAGGAAAACACGCTAAGACCTCACAAGTCTATGTTTGTAGCAATCTGATTTCTGTGGATAGAAGTTTACCCCATTCTAACGCACAAATAAATGTCTTCCAAAGTTTTTGATTATGCCAATGTCTTGGGCTTACCTCAAAGGATAAGTCTTTAGAAGATTCTTCTGAATCCCGAGGTAGAAAACTTATGCTATCAGATTCTAATAACATTCCCTTTAAAGTGACAGTCGGCACTATGTCAGAATTTGAGATAGAACTCTACATAACCTTAAAAAAGGCTGTTGAGATTATTGATGTTCAAGCTTCTAAAATTAGATCTCTTGAAGAAAAATATGCTCAGCTTACTGATGAACTAGAGAAGTCTCTTAATAGAGAACGAGAACTCTATGGTATCATTGAGTCTTTTTCTAACAATATCGAAAACCTCGTTCAAGAAATTACTCTATAGCGCGAAAATAATAGAATGCTTGAAGATACCGTTAAAGAAGACTCAATTAGAGAAAAACGTTTAATAAAGTCTCATTCATCAGAATTGAACAACTGTCGTGTTGAAAAAGAAAAACTTGTTGCATCTCTTTTACTAGCCCAAGAACAGTGTAACTCCTTGAAAAGAGAAAACTCTATTTTAGTGAGTAAGGCTTCTTCAGTGCCTATATCTAATACTCATGTGGTATTACCTAGCATGGAGAAAATTACTCCTAAGAAATTATCTGCTAAGAAACGTTTGCGTAACTTGCGGATATCTGAAAACGCTATGAGTCAAAAATGGGATTCATCAAAGGTTTCTTATCCACGATCATGTTCATTTTGCTGGAAAAGGAATCATAATGTTCTACATTATTTTGCTAGAAGGAAACAGATTTCTGATCTTCAGAATTTGCTTCTTTTTACAGTCGACAGAGTAAATAGTCTGACGACATCTACAATGGATAATATTCCTGCAGAAAACCAGAAATCTCATAAAAAAGGTTTCCAAGGTCATTCCTCTAGAAATCTTTACAGGAATCGTGTTCTTCATAATGGTGCGACTTCCTACACCACTAATATACACGTTTCTAGTGTTTATGAGAATAAGTCTGGCTGGTCTAAGTCTAAGAGATGGAATTCTCGTAATCTTTATTCCCTGGAACAGATCTCAAGAGGTCCTAGACTTAATCCTCATAGAAATCCTTCTGATGGAAATTCAAAGAGGTCATTGTCTAAATCTTCTGAAAGATTCAACCGAATGAAGGTGAGGAATACACGATTCAAACACTCAGGAGATATTTACAACTCTTCCCTCAATATACATAATGGGATTACATCTCATTCCGTTACCTAGTCTCTAGGTAAATTCATCATTGAAACTAACTTGAGAGTTGCAAGGATCATATTTTTTGGAGACTAAAGTTAGTTGTATGTTATTATCTGATCGTGTGTTTTATTTTTAAAATAAAGTTGTTTTCTTCATATGTGAATGTTGAGTCATATCTTGATTCCTAGTAACTAATGTATCTTTTATATTTTTCATGTGCTCTAATTTAAAGTGAAACTTCTAATTATCGAGCTATGAAAATCTATGAGATGACTGAAAACAGATATTGTATTTCCTTATTTTGGATCTTTACTGACCCATTAACTTCCCATAACCGGTTCGCAAACATTCGTGTACTCTTCTTCTTAAGAGTTTTTATATGGTTTCTATTGATACGTATTGATCTTTGTACCTTGGTGACTATTATTATAGAGGCGGAATTCAGAATAATAATAGACGAAAACTAGAAAACAGAACACACTAGAAACCAGATCCGAAGAAATATATCTTCTCTAGATTATGAACAAGAAAACTATTACAATTCTCTCTTTGTTACGCTCATAATCTCTCTAGGTAAATAATAACTGTTTTGCTAAGCTTGCTTTTACAATAATTAATTTCCTCACAAACTTCTCTCTAGGTGATTTGTCTCACAAACCTCACTTTCTAGGTATGTTTGTCACACAAAACCACACTATTTCGATCTAAGTGTGTCTGTATCACAAACAACACTCCAGATGTCTTAACTATGAGCTAAACATCTCTATTTATAGCTTTAACGGTTTCCCAAACCTTATAGGAATCGATTTCCTTATCTAGGAATAATTCCTTTTCTAGGTATATTTCCCTTTCTAGGAATATTACCTTGTCTAGGAAGTATTCCTTATCTAGGTATACTTCCTTACTTTGGTTTGGTTTCCCAAACCTCCTAGGAATCTATTTTCCTTCTATACGAATACTGCCTTAAATCAGTAATCCCTCCTAAATTACAATTCTATCCTCAATCCGTCTTGAGGATTACTAGTTCCTAGGGAGAGGAAGATACACATGTATCATCTATAACAATGGATTCCCCTTTCTCTTGTTCACGAATATATATATATATATACTCTTCAACTTCCTTGAATTCTTCTTTACTTCAAGTTCTCCATCGATTCTTAATATTGTGTTCAACTCACCATCATTGTTGTTGAAGATCCGTAGCCATAACAATATGAAAACGAAAGTTCTCAAACATTGTTATTCAGTGTCATAGTATTATTATATAGAATCAAAGTCCAATTGCATCACAAATTTTAAATAATACCATGGTAATATGTATCAGTCCTCCTTATTCAATACTTCCATCTTAGAATGAAAACCACTCCCCCTTACATAATGATCCGTAAACCATATGTATGTAGTGTGAACTACCAAATAATTCTCTCCCTTTTTTTCAATATAAATTGGCAAAGGTACGAAAACTATGGGATCATAATGAATGCTCAAAAGATAATTCATGACTAAAATAGAACATATCAATTTTGTTTTGATGATTTCACATAGTCGAAACTTAGTGTATTCATCAAGGAGTTTATTAAGATACAAGTTAACTCCTTCAAATTCCACAACCGCTCTCCCCACAATGATATGGAAATCAAGCACAAGTTCATTTAAGAACTCTCCCCCATTTTATGTCATTCCCAAGAGAACAACATGAGCGACCTTACTTTTACAAGAATTGTTAATGTCCAAAATATCATCGATTAAACCAATCACAAGAGAAACTTTATGACTAATTTAACCGGAAATCACTCAACATAAGAAAACTTACGGAGTCAATACAGTAGTTTCACATAAAAGTGGATCAGGGAAAGATTAATACTGTGGAATTTTCTCAACAAGTTTATTTTATCTTTTATCAATATTTGCATAAAGACATAATAGACTTAACTTTTGAGCATATATGAGATAAGCACAGTTCACGAACGTAAACACATATATATCTCATAAGATATTTGCAATATATAAAATCAATAAGATTAAATACTGCAAGATCATTTTCTAAATAACTTAGAATTTAAATAAATAAATCTAAAAACATTGCAAGATGAAAATCGTTGGAAATAGCTATGTGTAATCACAATAATTGCTATACCAAACCCTAGTTATCCTCCTTAAACATAAGAATAAATTCTCATAAGAAGTTCCTAGACAAAATTAAAACCTAAAAACATACTGAGAGACTCAGATATAGTTAACAATTAGGGATCGAACAAGAGTAAGATCATCAGTTGCTTTTTTCAGTTCAGTCTTCAAAAAATCAAGGTTCTTTGTTGCAATTGCAAGTTGATTACGCACAACCGTAAAATTTCAGAAAAGATTTCCAACAAAATCAGATGACATCTGAATGGGTTTATTGTCTTCATGATCGCATGCATAGTAACAGGTTATGATGATAGGATTCTCATGAACCTCTGAAAAGACGAGGGTACCCAAATACACCACAATCTTTAAATTATCCACCTATAAGTCCTCTTACCGAAAGTGATTGTCTATAGACAGGTCGAGACAATACAACAAATCGGTATTCACACTTTGTGTGATCGTTTATGGATACGAGATCGAGAAAATACAACAATCAAAGTGTGATTACTTGATAATAGGTTCGGTCTTAACCAAACTCTATAGGATCACTATCAAGTAAAGCGAAGTTAACATTTGTGTAATTTACTTTAAATTATAATAACAATAATTATAATTATAGAAAGGAAAAGTAAATGACACAACAAGATTTTGTTAACGAGGAAACCGCAAATGCAGAAAAACCCCGGGACCTAGTCCAGAATTGAATACTCTCAGAATTAAGCCGCTATACAAAATCTAAACCAACTTCGTATAGTTGAGACCAAGCAACTAACCCTAGTTCACTTAGTTTCTTCAGTATCCCTGCGCTTCCGACATTTAATAAGTGCACGCAGTGAAACAATTCCTTTGGATCGTATTCCAAACAGTAAAGGAACAACAAATCTGTTTGGTAACAACTCTCTTGATTCTTTCCAGATAAAGATATCTCAAGTCATATGTAAAGGCTCTTCCGTTTAAACTAATAAACTCCTTTGCCTTGTTAGATCAATCCAATCTCTATTACCTAAGTAATAAGATTCAGATTTGGAACAATTAAAATAGATCTCAAGAGAACTATTAGGTGTTACCGATCTCACGCAACTAATCAATCGAATAAATCCGATTCTAGTTGGATCCCAGCCGATCAAGGTTTGTGCTACACAATGATATGAGAAACGAATAAGAAATCTTCTTCGTCTTCAAATCTTCTTTAATCTTCAATAAAACCTGCACAACACCACTTGAATCTCTTGTGGTCAATCACGCACAGAACGGAGTCTGTTAACAATGGATTATCACAAGATGTCTTTAGATCTACAAACAGTTCTAAAGATCCCGTCGACACTTCGATCTAGTTTGAGTGAATCTTATATCAGAAGAGAAAATTCTCAAGAATAAACAAACTAGGTGCAATCGAAGTTCAACAACCGTTAGTCAATCAAATCAATCAAAAACTAATAAACTTCAATTATCTAGTTTCCCACCAACGGTACTCGTAGAGATTATTGATCCCACAGAAGTATTTAAACGAGCGGTCGTAAGAGATTTCGTACTTTCCTCTCCGAATAGACGGCTCCACCAGAAACAACAAAAAGATGAAGTTTGCCTGGCCCTTAGGATAGTTTTCTAGAAATGCAAACTTAGGTATTTATAGATCAAGGATGTTTGGACACCAAGGAATTTCCAAAACCGAAATATTCTCAAGATATGCAATAAATGCCCAATCGGTTTTCATAATTCCAGGAAATGCTTTGTCCAATATTTTTCGAAATCTCTCAATAGAAAATCTCCAATCAGTAAATGTACATTACTAATTTTTATTCTCTAGAGATATGCATTTAATTGCTGGTAATTAAAGCATATAAAACTAACAACCTTAATTAAAAATACTTAATTTATTTCGGACCGGGATCTCCTTGAGTAATTAAGGAATATTTTTTAACAATAAAAGATAAGAGTTAATGTTCGTGTTCAAAGTATGTTGACATCTTTTCTTTGTAAATCATCTTTCATATTTACAATCTTGGAATCGATTATACCACACTTCCAAACAAGTTTAGAATTGGTTCATCTGTATTCCACGACAACTATGTGATTGATCAAATATCAAATCACACTCATGGGTTCAATCGGTTCTACCAATCACTAGGATCGGTTATACCTTACTATGGAATACTTGTGATCGGTCACACAAGTTACTAGGACCGATTACATACGTTACCAGGATCGGTTACGTCAATTACCAGGACCGGTTACCATATACTCATTGTATTGCTTGTGATCGGTCACACCAGTCACTAGGATCGGTTACACCAATTACCAAGATCGATTACACCAATTACTAGAACCGGTTACACCAATTACAAGGATCGATTACACAACTCTTTTGTGATCGGTCACACCAATTACTAGGATCGGTCGCACCAATTACAAAAATCGATCATACCATCTCAGTTGATTACTTAGGATCGGTTACACTAATTAAACAAAACTATTCATACCAAATCATAAGTCAGGTATAATGATTAATTATACCAAGATACATAACAAGTTATGATCGGTTCTACCATCTCACACATATTGGTAACCCAAAGATATGCAATGAATAACGATACCAATAAGCCTAGCGATTTCCCTTTCGATTCATAAAACAAGTTCATGAATGTACTTCCTTTAAACAAATGTAAAACATTGTTTCCTAGGATGGAATCTTCACCTTTACCTTTACCCATACACATAATCACAATAACATTCATACGATTATGTCGATGTCATATCTACGAAGTTCAAAAGATAAGCGTTATACTTCGTAGTCTAATTCCTTAATACTATGATCATATGATCATGTCTCACTACTAGAGTAAAATATTCATTCACAGCTTCACAATTATGTTTTCAATATAGCACGACTTGAAAGATACATTAGGAATGAAACAGTTCAATTCAATATTACTAACCTTAAGAGGAAGGATGATGTCGTCATTGTAGCTCGTTACTTCTTCACGTTCTTCAGGTCTTCGAGTAATACTTGTATGTCTCATATTCCTATACTTTCTAGTCTAACCTATACGAAGTTGTCTCCAGTACATAATCAAGCGACTCATAGATGAGTTTTGATTCACTAAAATATGAAAACCAAACTTGACATACCAACGCTTGATGGGTTCAACCGATCTATGCTCTAACAAACTCAATAACCTTGCCATCTTCAATTTTATCTTCCTTTTTGCTTCTATTCATCGTGCAGTTCATGATATCACAAGAAGGTTTCTTGAGGTTACGGAACGTACATATATCTAAGAGATCAGGAAATCGGTCTTAGATATATATATATATATATGTTTTTCCTAGGAATAAAAACCCTAGGGTCACATGTCGATCATGGACTTAGTACACGGGCCGTTCTTGGACATGAATAAAAATATTCAGTACCAATGAACCAATTGAGCCTAAACCAAAAACATGTTTTTGAAAGGATTATCAACAACAGGTTTTTATCCTTAGACAAAACATCTTAGCTCAATAAATAAATTAGAGCACAAGAGTTTTATTGATAGACACAATAGGTCAACTGTCTTTAGAGAAGACTGTACGAAGAAAAGATTTATTGAAGCTTCTTATTGCGCCAAAGAATATTATCTTAAAAGGTTATTGATCATTCACATAACAAGTGTAAATATTAACTGGAGCAATGCTCAACAGTAAGATAATCATTTCCTCTCTTTTTTTTAAAATAAGCACAAAAAAATAACACACGTACAACAAAGACTACTTTTTCAAGAAAAAGAAGCCTTCTTGGGAGTATTGTGCATCCTCACATGGTCTCAAAGGAGGAGGCACAAACAAAAGTAGTCTGGTTGTATGTAAATGAGCAAGTTGCTCATCACTAGTGTTGACTTTCTTTCCCTTACATTCTTGAGAACCAAGAGACATATCAGAAAGGTTAGTCTCAAAAGAATTAATGGGAAAAAGACAAGAATTACCTGATGCTGCCGTTTTCTTTGCCTTCCTAATATTGTGTTTGAGTTTGTTGATCTTGGTCTTGAGTTCCGACATATGGTTGTTGATGTGAATGTGATCAGGAACAATTGATCATTTCTTTCCAAAGTTTTCTCCAGACTTAGAAGGAGATTTGGAATGACTACCTTTTTACAGATTATGTTTTCTTCTTTCTGGAGCTTCTGAACAACTTTTTGTCCTTACAACATTATCCTTTTGACAATTGTTGCGCTTATGAAAAAGGTTTTGTATTACTTTTAAGAACAAGAGTTTACTCATCACAACACTTCCTTTATCTAAAAGTTGGACAATCATAACCAGTAGAGTGTGATACAGGTTTGATCACTTCTTTAGACACCGAAACAAGGATGTTATGAAGTTTCTCATTCCGTAAATGAAAACGAAATCTTCTTCAATGTGAACTTTGTTTCCACAATAATAGCAATTGAATGGAATGAAATTACCTGTATTCATGTGAGCTGGTTTTGGAAGTTGACGAACCTTATTCTTTTGTACATCAACTGCTGGTGGTAGAATTTCACATATGCCATTAGTGAGATTCTTATGTTAGAAATTTCCATTAGCTTTAACAAAACTAATCCTACTAATGTTCGGAGCACCTATTCTTTTATAGCCCAATCCTCGCATATCACGATGATTTTTACATGCTCCTAGCATAGTAGATAATTTTGTGGAGCTGGTACTAAATTTTTTCAAGTTTTCTTCCAACAGTTTCACCTTATGACGAGCAGCAGTTAACTCAGCCTCTAGTTGTTTTTCTCGAGCCATAAAACTGCTTTTTCTGTCTTTGAAACAACTTTGTTGAGAGTTACATCTTGCATCAGATTCCGCAAGTTTTTCTTTCAACACTAAGAGATTTCGAAGAAGATCTTCACATTCATAATTTTTTGAACGCACATCTTCTTCTCGATCTTTAAGAAGAGATTGTAAAATATTATATCCACAATCATAACCCTTAAAGAGTTTTCTCATCTTCTTGTTTTCTTGACAGAGAGGAGTTAGAAAATCAATCAGAGATGACGTTGACTTCTTTTTATTTATAAGATGGTCAAACAACTTGATATATTGTGAAACCTCCTCATCAACCTCTTTATCAACATCTGAATCACTTTCATCCGAAATTTCATCCAACTGTTTTTTCCGAGCATGATTCCCAGTTAATCACAGTTTCAGGTAATGATAAAGAAGTTAGAGTTTTCTCAAGAGAATCCAAGCTATGAGACAAATCTGAATGATTCTGGACTGGTGATGTGATGGTGGAGATAACACTTCTGTCCATAGAGCCAGATTGCAACAAACACAAACTTATGAGGTCTTAGCGTGTTTGCCTTCTCTGATAATAATTGAAAACGCGAGGGTATAACAACCACACCCAATATTTCGTTTGGCAATCTATATGGACTAAACTCCAATATAGTTCCGAGAGCACCAACTTAAAAGTGAGACTCAATCAAGAAATATATCAAAGAGCTTTATCTCTTTCTCAATACAATCAGCAAATCGAACAGAGAGTAATACATGAGCCTGATTGATGTGAGAATAACTAGGACCGTACCAAAGACCAATACCCAAGTGTCAATCAAGTTCTATCCAACAAACAAAGTCGGATTTATCAACTGTGATTGAACTACGCACAACCTGTGATATTTCAATTATATAAACAAATATAATGCGGAAAAGAAATAACACAGACACTAGAAATTTTGTCAATGAGGAAACCGCAAATGCAGAAAACCCCCGGGACCTAGTCCATATTTGAAAACCACACTGTATTAAGCCACTACAGACTCTAGCCTACTACAAGTTAACTTCGGACTGGAATGTAGTTGAGCCCTGACCAAGTCTCACACCGATTAAGGTACTGTCGCGTTCCTTGCGCCTCTTGAATTTTAGTAGGACTTTGCGAATGTGATTCCCTTAGATGATCTCACCTACAACTAAAAGTTGCTACAACCGAAAGTTGAAGACTTATAAACAAATCTGTCTCTCATAGATAAGTATATTCTGGTTGTTTTTTTCCATCTTTAGATAAATCAAGGTGAACAGGAAACTCAACTAATAATCCGGTCATATACTCCCGAAGAGCAGCCTAGAATTATTAGTCACCTCACAATAACCTAACTGATTAACAGAAGAAGTTATTGCAGAATCACAAGAATCTGAGACGAAGAACTGTTAGAAAAGATAAAAGTTAGAGATTAAACTAAGTTATTGTGGAATCACAAGAGTAACAAGAGTCTTACCTATCAGAGATAAATCTCGAGTAAATCTTAGAGAAGATAAAACTCAATACGATAGAAACAGTAAGATTAGAATACGCAACTACAGAGAAAATAGTTGGATCTGGCTTCACAAATCCCAAATGAAGTTTTCAAGTCGTTAACCTAATAATAGTTTTGGAAAACCTAGGTTAAAGGAATCGACTCTAGTTTGCAACCAGGACACACGAAAGTGTCGAGATTAGATTTCAAAGATGCTAGAGTCTCCCTTATATAATCTTTCAAATCAGGGTTGCTTACAATCAAAGCTAAGATAGCTTAGTAACAAAGAAATTGATATTCACCGTTAGATGAACTCCTGATTTAAGATTCAAGCTAAGTCTGCTTAGAAACTAAGCAATTAATCTCTACCGTTAGATGTGTTAGAGCACTGCTCGGTCGAACTCGCAAGCGTTGCTATCTCAAGCTTGTTGTCAAGTTTAGTTTCCAAAACTATAAGTCTTGATTTCTAGCCTACTTATAGCTAAGTCTCGGATTAGGATAGAAAGTGTAGTTGAGCATTAGACTTCACGGCGTTTATCGATTGAAGACCAGGAACTACTAAGGGGAGCTTGTGGAACTACATCAACAAAAGGTATGTGGAGACTTGAACTCATCTATCACTCAAAAGTCTACCTACTCTATCTCCTATTTGAGACAAAAGTCGTATAGCTATATAGACTTCGATTATACACATTTGATATTTCGAGCTAAGTTTAACTCGCTTACATATTTCTCGAAATATGTGTTGGTAAGCTTTCGCTTTAACCAAGTTCATCTTATATTCTTCAAGAAAGTCAAAAGATGATCATGTGAAAATCGCCTTGTAACATCTTACATGATATGTGTGAGATAGTCATTTGATGTAGACTCGAAATGTTTCGTATTGATCATTCGATCACTTGAAAATTGCTTTGAAGTTAATAGTTTGTGTGAGATAGCTATTGTCGTCTTCTGAGAATGTTCAATGATTGAAATGGGAGTTTAGAATACTTAACCTTGATTGGATTATAAGCACAGTATGCGTACTTATATATGTGTTGATCCAAGACCGGAACTTAGTATGCATACCCGTATGCGTACTAGTTGGCCAGGTAAAGTCCGGGAGCTAGAGTATGCGTACTTGTACGCGTACTGGCAAAGTCAGTTGAAGTCCGAGTACTATAGTATGCGTACTTGTACGCGTACTGGTTTCAACTGAAGTTTGGAAGTGTACGACAGTATGCATACCCGTTTGCATACTGGCAAACACAGTCCAAGTCCGGCTACTTAGGCATGCGTACCCGTTTGCATACTTGAGTGGGTTATGTTCTAAAATCGGTGTTTTCATGAACTAATACATTAATATAATAAGGAATGCAATCTTTTGCAAACCGTGGCTATAATGTTCATGAATTGATTCGAGTGAATCAAAATCGATTTTGCTTCAATTGTGTCTTGTATACTTCTATGGGAATATAAACGATTGAACAACTTTAGAACTAGTTTCATTTGAGTCACTTGAACTAGTTATGGTTAAGATGAATATGGTTGATATGAAAGTGTTCATATGGCTAACTTCGGTTAACTATTGTTGAGCCAATAAGGTGTACATGTTTAGGTATGGTTACCCATATCTAAATGAAGTCAATTTTCATTTGTGTGTAACAATCTAAGTTCGATCTAACGGTTGAAAGATATTAGCTTCAGTCTAATCAGGTTTTCATCTAATAGTGAATATTGAATGCTTTGTTACCAAGGTAACTTAGATTGCAAACCCTGATTTGAAGACTATATAAAGGAGAACTCTAGCAACTGGGAAACCTAATCCCCACACCTCCTGTGTGATACTAGTTGCGACTAGAGTTAATTCTTCTTTTACCTTAGGTTTTTCACGAAACCCTGTGGGTTAACGACTTAAAGATTTCATTGGGATTGTGAAGCCAGACCCAACTATTTTCTCTGTAGTTGCGTGTTCTGATCTTGCTGTTTTCCAATCGTATTGAGTACTATATTCTCTAAGATTTGCTCGAGATTTATTCTCCGATAGGCAAGATAAAAAATTGTCATAAACATCTTCATCTCATCGTTTGTGATTCTATAATATCTTGTTTTGCTACCATACGATTAAGAGTATTGTGAGGTGATTGATATTTCTAGGATGTTCTGAGGGAATATAAGTCTGGTATATCAATTGGTTCCTTTTCACCTTGATTTATCAAAAGACAGAACAAAACTCATAGGTTTATCTGTGGGAGAAAGATTTATCTATTCAATAAACTTTCTTGTGTGAGACAGATTGGTTTATCAAGTCTTCGACTTTGGGTCGTAGCAACTCTTAGTTGTGGGTGAGATCATCTAAGAGAATCAAGTGCGTAAAGTCATGCTGGGATTCAGAGGCGTAAGGAACGCAACTGTACCTTGATCAATGTAAGATTGGTTAGGGCTCAACTATATTCCAGTCCGAAGTTAACTTGGAGTAGGCTAGTGTCTGTAGTGGCTTAATACAGTGTGGTGTTCAAATCTGGACTAGGTCCCGGGGTTTTTATGCATTTGCGGTTTCCTCTTTATCATAATTTCTGGTTTCTGTGTTATTTCTTTTCCGCATTATATTTTCTATATAATTGAAATATCACAGGTTGTGCGTAAGTTCAATCCATTGTGAATCCAACCTTTGGTTGTTGATTAAATTGATTGACACTTGGATATTGGTTTTTGATACCGTCCAAGTTATTTCTTATATTTAATCGGGCTCTTAAATTCCTATTTGTTTGATTGCAGATTGAATTGAGAAACAGAGATATAACTCTTGGATATACTTTTCTTAAGATTGATTCTGACTGTCTAGTTGATTCTCTTGAAAGCATATTGGAGTTAGTCCATACAGATTGCTAAGTGAAATATTGGGTGTGGTTGTTAGACCCCCGCTTTTTCAATTGGTATCAGAGCAGGCAAACACATTTAAGACCTTATAAGTCTGTGTTTGTAAGCGATCTTACTCTATGGAAAGTAGTGTTATCTCGGATAAACGCATCATCAGAAGTAAAAGTTCTGTTTTCATGAAATTTATTAAACAGAAAGATTTGTTTATCTCGAATTTAGATGAACATTGTGTTCCAATGAAACAAGATTGCACTGATAAGTGTTACTCCGATTACCTTTCAAATGAGTTTGACTCTGTTGAAGAAAGGAAAGTGACCAAAAAGAGTGTGATTCTAAAACTTATTAGAATCCAGGCTGATAAAATCAATCGGTTGAAACACAAAGTCAATGTGCTTATTGGTATGGTAAATGATCGTGACTCTCAATTAAAGGTTCTCCATGAAGAAAATGACCTTGTCTGTTCTTCACGAACCTTACTGGAGGCTAAACTCAAAGAGGATGCCTTGGAAATTGAACCTTTTAAGTAAACTCTCTATTCAAGGATGTTCTGAAGAGTCCACTATAACAATCTCTTCTAACTCAACTGAGACTTCAGTTCTAGAAGCTAAATCGCAATCCCTTCCTATTGGAAAAGATGTGCCTGGTTCTTCCTCTAATCAAGGAATCTTTACATCACACGGAAGTAAGAAATCTCCTAGCGATTGTGTTAAGATTGTTCACTCTAATCACTTCGGTGATCAGAAACTGTGTCTCTTTTGTGATTCAAAAGGACATGTTGAACGTAAGAGCAAATCTAGGTTGAATGACAATTCTATTGCTCAACTTCAACACACCTTAGATTCAATTCTTAAAGGTGTAACTGACATTTGTATATCTAAACCAAATGGTTGTAGTACTCACCCTTTGAATCCTTCCAGGAAAGTCAGTTCTATTTGTTTTTCGAATGTTCAAAATCGCAAAAGCCATTGTAACACAAATCGTCCAAGAAGATTTCAAGGATCTTCTTCGGTTAAAAATGGAGATGCTGTTATTTTTGATGTGAAAAAAGTACCAGAAGAAAGCAAAAATGGAGATATGAAAGGCAACCTGAATCTGATAATTGAAGGATACAAGGAGCTCATCAGCAGGATGTCGAATCCCTCTATACAAAACTCTTCAGGTAAGAATCCATACTATGCGTCGTATCTTGATGATAGTAAGTTTTATGATAATTTTTCACATCAAAAAGGATTCTTTCCCAGAATTTGAAGGAAAAAGAGACTCAACCGTGAACACCATTCATTTAATGAGCTTAGGGCTCATACTTGTGTTAATTAATCACAAGTTTGAAATCTCACTCACACAAAAAATCCTGGTTGAGTGAGATATGGTCAGGTATACTTATTGGTAAATGCTTTCTAATTAGTCGACCGATTTTCTTATCGTCCATAGCTAAACTATTGTCTACAGGCAGCACTGCCTAAGTATTGTTTGTGTCTCAAGAATCTCTTCGTTTTTCTTGTTTCGAAGAAGTTTTTGTTGCAACTAGTTTGCCTGCTACTCATGTGCTCTAAATTGTTTCTCTGTGGAGATATAAAATTTATTGATCAAAAAATTTGTGAAAGAAAATCTTCACGTAGCAAAATTTTTCTGTTGAGTCTTAAGGTACGTTTCATGTTTTTTTTTCCTGGGTTCGGATTGTGTTCATACGGGTACCCGACTTACTTGTCATGAACTGTCTTTAGAAACCCTAAAAGTTACCTTCCCTAAGAAACCACTTAAATACCAAACCTATTGAGTCACGTACGCATACTCTAGGTATTGTTGTTTTGTCAAGAATGTCTTCACCTTCTCGCTCTGGTGGTTTTGCAAGAGGTTTTCTTGATAAAGGTATTGGTTTCGAGTCCAGAAGAGGAAGAAAAGAACCCTAGTTGAAGATGATGATCAAAATCCTGATGCCTCATGCTACTATGCCTATACTCATCAGGATGTTGAGAATGAGGATATGGTTTCTGCTGAAGTGGTTCATGTTTTTCTTAAATACTTTGAGGAAGCAAAACTGCAACTCGTTGATACTATGAAGGGTCTTGATGTGTTAAGAACTGAGTTGAAAAAGGTTAATTCAGACCTTGTTCTCATGAAGACACATGTTAAAGATCTTCTCAATGAGGATATATTCTCTGAAGAAGCAGTGGATGCTGTCAATCACAATCTCAAAGGACTCAAGACTCGTGGTGGTTCCGAAAGTGGTCTTTGATTTCCGCTCATGATCGGTTTTGTTGGTTTAGGAGTCTTTTGATTTTTTATTGATGATTTTATTTTGTCTAGGTAACTTCTTATGAGAATTTATTCTTGTGTTTTAAGAAGGATAACTAGGGTTTGGAATAGCCATTATTATGAGTACACATAGCTATTGCCAACGATTTTCATCTTGCAATGTTTTTAGATTTATTTATTTAAATTCTAAAGTTTATTTGGAATATGATTTTACAGTATTAATCTTTATTGGTTTTATATATTGCAAAAAAATTATGGGATATGTGTGTTTGCGTCCGTGAACTATGATTGTCCTATATATGTCAAAAGTTAAGCCTATTATGTCATTATGCAAATATTGATGAAGATAGGATGGACTTTTGATTGCAAAGATTAAGTCTATTATATGTATTTATGCAAATATTGATGAAAAATAGAATGAATATTTGAATATTCCGCAGTATTGGTCTTTCCCTGATCCACTTCTATGTGAAAGTATTGTGTGGCTCCGTAAGTTCTCTTATGTTGAGCATTTCCGATTAAATTGATCATGGGTTCTCTTGTGGTTAATTTAATTGAGTTTTATGGATACAAATTCATGCTTCATGTAATTTTTTAATGTCCAAAGAAATCCTTCTTTTCTTGTAAAAGTAAAGTCGCTCTTGTTGTTCTTTTTGGAATGACATTATATGGGGGAGAGTTCTTAATTGAACTTGTACTTAATTGCCAAATCTTTGTGGGGAGTGCGGTTGTGGAATATTGTAGGAGTTTTCTTGTATCTTTATAAACTCCTTGATGAATGCATTTAGTTTCGACTATATGATTGCATCTAAACAAAGTTGATATATTTTCTTTTAGTCATGAAGTATCTCTATGAGAATTTCATTATGATCCCACTAGTTTTCGTACGTTTGCCAATTTATATTGACAAAAAGGGGGAGAATTAATGTGTAATTCACACTACAAATACATATGGTTTACAGATTATTATGCAAGGAGGATCATAATGATTGAGAGCTATTGTATAACAATGATTGAGAGTTACTGTTTTCTCATTGTTCTAGCTACGGATCTTCAACAACAATGATGCTGAGTTGAACACATTCAAAATCACTGGAGTACTTGGAAGTGACGAAGATTTCGAGTAATGTTGAAGAACCAAGGAAATCAAGCATTTGGATGAGAAGCTGTTATTTGATCAACTGTGTATACCTACGGTCGAAAACCCTAAACACTCCTTATGAGTTGTGGTATGGTAGGAATCCCAACTTACATTATCTCAGAGTGTTAGGAAGTAAGTGCTACATTCTGAAAGATCGAGAACAGAAAGGAAAATTTGATTCTAAAAGCGATGAGGGTATCTTTCTTGGCTATGCATCTGATAGTCGTGGTTTTCGAGTATTTAATCTCAGAACCCAAGTTATGATGGAATCTGCAAATGTCATCATTGATGATCTGAGTAATTTTAGTCATGATAGCCCTCCTGCTGAATTGCCTCCAATTGAGACAATTAAGAAAGTCAAGGAAATCCCAGAATCAGTTGAAGTTGTTCCAACAGTTACTGATCCTTATATTTCCAGTGACGAGGAGAAGAGCACTGATCAGGCTATTCCTATTGAACAAGAACGTGTTCCTCCACGACACCTTTGGGTTCAAAAGAATCATGATACTAACAGTATTATTTTGGGAAAAGATTCTACAGCTAAGACAAGAGGACAACTTCAAAATATTTGCAATTTTGGTTGTTATCTTTCGCAAGTAGAACCTAGAAATATTGATGTAGCTCTTAGCGATGCCTTTTGGGTGAATGCATTGCATGAAGAGTTAAATAAATTTCAAAGACAAGATGTATGGGAGCTCGTACCTTGTCCCTCCAATGTCAATATTGTTGGTACCAAATGGATATTCAAGAACAAGTCTGATGAATTTGGCACCATTGTCAGAAACAAATCTAGACTTGTCGCTCAGGGATATTCACAGATTGAAGGTATCGACTTTGACGAAACCTTTGCTCATGTGTCACGCCTTGAGTCCATTCGGTTGTTATTAACTCATGCTTGTTTTCTTAAGGTTAAGCTGTTTCAAATGGACATTAAATCCGCGTTCCTAAACGGAAATTTAAAGGAAGAGGTCTATGTTGCTCAACCAAAGGGATTTGAAAATCCTGATTTCCCAGATCGTCCTTAAGCTCAGAAAGGCATTATATGGGTGAAAACAAGCATCTCGTGCCTGGTTCGAAAAACTAACTACTTTTCTTCTCAGGAAAGGTTTTTCGAGAGGTGGAGCTGATAAAACTTTGTTTACCAAGTGGAGTGGGAAAGATGTTGTCATTGCTCAAGTTTATGTGGATGATATCTGAAAAAGTGGGGGTATAACAACCACACCCAATATTTCGCTTAGCAATCGGTATGGACTAACTCCAATACACTTTTAAGAGAATCAACTAGACAGTCAGACTCAATCTTAAGAAAAGTATATCAAAGAGTTATATCTCAATTTCTCGATTCAATCCTCACTCAAACAAATAGGAATTTGCGAGCCTGATTGAATACAAGAGAAATAACTTGAACGGTACAAAAGACCAATGTTCAGGGATCAATCAATTTCAATCAACAACCAAAGGTTGGATTTACCAATTGATCAATTCAATGCACAACCTGTGATATTTCAATTATATAACAAAATATAATGCGGAAAAGAAATAACACAGACACCAGAAGTTTTGTTAACAAGGAAACCGCAAATGCAGAAAACCCCCGAGACCTAGTCCAGATTTGAACACCACACTGTATTAAGCCGCTACAGACACTAGCCTACTACAAACTAACTTCAGTCTGGACTGTAGTTGAACCCCAATCAATCTCACACTGATTCAAGGTACAGTTGCGCTCCTTACGTCTCTGATCCCAGCAGGATACTACGCACTTGATTCCCTTAGCTAATCTCACCCACAACTAAGAGTTGCTACGACCCAAAGTCGAAGACTTTAATAAACAAATCTGTCTCACACAAAAAAGTCTACAGGAATAGATAAACCTGTCTCCCACAGAAATACCTACGAGTTTGGTTCCGTCTTTTGATAAATCAAGGTGAACATGAACCAACCGATAACCCGGACTTATATTCTTGAAGAACATCCTAGAATTATCGATCACCTCACAATAATCTTAATCGACTAGCGAAACAAGATATTGTGGAATCACAAATGATGAGACGAAGATGTTTGTGACTACTTTTATATCTTGCCTATCGAAGATATAAATCTCAAGCCAATCTTACGATTGCACTCAATCACGATAGAAACAGCAAGATCAGATCACGCAACAACAGAGAAAATAGTTGGGTCTGGCTTCACAATCCCAATGAAGTCTTTAAGTCGTTAATCTACATGGTCTCGAGAGAAACCTAAGGTTAAAGGAGAATCGACTCTAGTTTATGCAACTAGTATCACACAGGAGGTGTGGGGATTAGATTTCCCAGTTGCTAGAGTTCTCCTTTATATAGTCTCCAAATCAGGGTTTGCAATCTAAGTTACCTTGGTAACAAAGCATTCAATATTCACCGTTAGATGAAAACCTGATTAGATTCAAGTTAATATCTTTCAACCGTTAGATCGAACTTAGCTTGTTATACACAAATGAAATGCACGTTCATTTAGGTTTGGGTAACCGTACCTAAATGTGTACACTTAGTTGGTTCAACAATAGTTAACCAATGGTTAACCATATGAGCACTTTCATATCAACCTTATTCATCTTCACCATAATTAGTTCAAGTGACTCAAATGAACTAGTTAGAGAGTTGTTCAATTGCTTAGATCTCATAGAAGTATACAACACATAATTGAAGCAAAATCGATTTTGATTCACTCGAATCAAATCATGAACATTATAGCCACGGTTTGCAAAGATTGCATTCCTTATTTTATAAATGTTTTAGTTCATGAACAAACCGATTTTAGAAAGTAACCTACCTAAGTATGAGAACAGGTACGCGTACTTAAGTAACCGGATGAGTTTGTTTCACTTCCAAACTACAGCAGAAATTCACGGACGTGAACTTTCCGCCAGTATGCGTACGGGTACGCATACTTACCCGGATTTCCAACAACCGCCAGTACGCGTTCGGGTACGCATACTTTGGGTTCCCGGTTTTGGACTTTTACACAAATGTGAAAACACACTATGTTTATATCCAAAGATGGTTACATATTCTAAACTCTCATTTCAATCATTGAAACTTTCTTAGAGTATGTTATATAGTTGTTATTCACAAACTATTTTTCATCAAAGCGATTTTCAAGTTATTGAAATATTCAACATGACTTTCGTCACGAGTAAAGATAAACTTGGCCAAAGCGAAATCTTACCAACACATATTTTGAAAAATAGATAAGCGAGATAAACTCGGCTCGAAATAGCAAATGTGTATAATCGAAGTTTATATAGCAGTACGATTGTCTCAAGATAGGAGATAGAATAGATAGACTTTTGAGTGATAGATAAGCTCAAGTCTCCACATACTTTTTTGTCGATGAAGTTCCACAAGTTCCTTGAGTAGTTCTTCGTCTTTGCATGATGAACGTCGTGGGGTCTAGAGTTCAACTACACTTACTATCCTAGTCCGAGACTTAGCTATAAGTAGACTAGAAATCAAGACTTATAGTTTTGGCAACTAAACTTGACAAACAAGCTTGAGATAGCAACGGTTGCGAGTTCGACCGAGCAGTGCTCTAACAATCTCCCCCTTTGTCAATTTTAGTGACAAAACTATCAATACATATGGAATACAAAATAAATAAACTTTGTAGCTTATCATCCAAATGCTTGATCTCCTTGGTTCTTCAACATTACTCGAAATCTTCGTCACTTCCAAGTACTCCAATGATTCCAAAGGTATTCAATTCAGCATCATCGTTGTTAAAGATCCGTAGCCATAACAATGACAAAACAAAAACTCTCAATCATTGTTATACAGTGTCATAGTATTATTACACAGCATCAAAGTTCAACTGTATCACAACTTCGACAGCAACACTATGGTGATATGTATTACTCCCCCTTAGTCAATACTCCATCTCACATGGAAACCACTCCCCCTTACATAATGACCCTAAAACCATATGTATTTGTAGTGTGAACTACACATTAATTCTCCCCCTTTTTGTCAATAAAATTGGCAAAGGTACGAAAATTAGTGGGATCCTAATGAATTTCCATAGAGACACTTCATGACCAAAAGAAAAACACATATCAACTTTTTTTGATGCAATCATATAGCCGAAACTAAATGCATTCATCAAGGAGTTTACAAAGATACAAGATAACCCCTATAATATTCCACAGACGCACTCCCCACAAAGATTTGGCAATTAAGCACAAGTTCAATTAAGAACTCTCCCCCATAAAATGTCATTCCCGATAGAACAAAAAGAGCGACCTTATTTTCACAAGAAAATAAGGATTTCTTTGGACATTAACAAATCACATGAAACATGAATTTGTATCCAAAAATATCAATTAAATTAACCACAAGAGAACCCGTGATTAATTTAATAGGAAATGCTCACATAAGAGAACTTACGGAGCCGCACAATATTTAACATAAAAAATATGGATCAGGGAAGATCAATACTGCGGAATAAACAAAGATTCATTCTATTTTCCATCACTATTTTCACAATGGAATATAATAGACTTTAATCTTTGTAAACAAAAGTTCATCCTTTCTTCCATCAATATTTGCATAATGACATAAACGGCTTAACTTTTGTTTGTCAAAAGTTCATTCAATCTTTTATCAATACTTGCATATCGACATATGAAAGACTTAACTTTTGACCACGTATAGGACAATCACAGTTCACGAACGCAAACACACATATCCCATAACAAGTTGCAATATATGAAACCATAAAGATTAATACTGCAAAATCATCTTCCAAATCAACTTTAGAATTTAAACAAATAAATCTAAAAACATTACAAGATGAAAATCGTTGGAAATAGCAGTGTAATCACAATAACGTCTATTCCAAACCCTAGTTATCCTTCTTAAAAACACAAGAATAAATTCTCATAAGAAGTTTCCTAGACATTAAAAAAATCAAGTTTCCTTGATAACATCATAAAAGGTATCACTGATATCCTTGATTCTTTTAACCGTAGAGACCCCATGTTCATGAGTGAGAACATTAACTTTCCGATCAACAATATGGGCAAGATGCCTAGCTTTGACACAATCCATGATGAGCTTTTTCTGATTCCTAATCAAGGCGTTTTGATTATCAAGGATTTTGTCCTATCCATCAATAAGCTGATTTATTTGCAGTTGAAGATTTGCAAACTCGACCCTAGAGTCATTCTGAAAAAGAATTAAATCCTTGACAGATTCTCCAACCTAGGAGTTGTACTCTTTCCTTTCAATCTTCCTTTTCAAAACAAGTTCTTGAACAGAATCGCATCCTTTAGAGTCTTCTTCCATCTCAAGATTTACAACTTCTTAAGATCTTGAGGAGTTTTCCATGCCCCCCCCCTTTTTTTTTATTATTATTAGGGAACGCAAAAACAATATAAGATGTTTTCCACCAAGAGAGAGACACCCTTGTTGTGGAAACCCTAAAAAGAAACTCCTAAGAGAGACACGGATGTTCGTGGACTGGTAGATAATAACAAATCAGAAGAGGTCCAAGAAGAATAGAATACCCTCTGTTTTCATATATCCCTTGTCATCATGACTCCAATTAAAAGATTTAATCAGAGCATAAGAAAGAGATTTAGAGTAACAAGGAGTCAAAAAGTGACTATACTTCCACAACATAATGAAAACAGCATAGTCAAACATAATATAAATGGAAAACAATTGTATACTTGAGCATCTCTTGAATGTCATTCTTGCATCTCGCAGGTTAGATACAAGAATTAAATTCTCTACCATTAGGTAGTCGAGTGAGATGTAATCCCACCATGAACATCAAAAGATGAGTTGTTAGTTCCATCTGAAGGTTTGAGTCTTGTATTCCTTACCTTCTTTCGGTTATTCCTTGTTCCTGAAAAGTTCAACATAACCTTGTTAGGTGATCCATAAGAGAAATCTTTCTGAGGATTAAGTTTAGTTCCTCTAGAAATTGGTTCCATAGGATTAGAAGAGACATGTCTCCACCATCTAGACTTAGATTTACCAGACTTATTCTCATAAATATTGGGAATGTGTTTTTTTGTTGTGTAAGAATTAGCACCATGTGGAGCGACACGATTCCTGTGGGGATTTCGAGATGAATGACCATTGAAATCCATTTTATGAGAGATCTGGCTTTTTGTGGGAATAAAATTCATTGTAGATGCTGTCAGACAACTTACTTTGTCTATAGTAAAAAGAAAGAAGATTTTGAAGATCAGAAATATGTTTCTTTCTAGCAAAACAATGTTGAACATAGTGATTCTTTTTCCCACAAAAAGACAGATTCGTGAAAGAGGAATATTGGAAGGAACCTGTTTTAAATTCATAGCCCTATTAGAAGACTGCAAGTTATGTAAACACTTCTTAGCAGGGACTTCCTTTTGAGAACATTTCTTCATGTACTGTAATTCTGTCTGAGAATTAGTGATCGGTACAGAAGAATTTCTCATTAAAACAGAGTTTTCCTTTTTCAAGGATTTGCACTGTTCCTGGGCTAGAACAAGGGATGCACCCAGTTTTTCTTTTTCAACACGAAGTCTGTTAAGATCAGATGAATGCGTCTCGATCAAACGTTTTTCTCTAATTGAGTCTTCTTTAACAATATTCTCAAGAACACTAATCTTTTCACGCTGTAAGGTAGTTTCTTGAATTAGTTTTTCGATATTGTTGGAGAAAGACTCAATGATACTATAGAGATCCCGTTCTCGACCAAGAGACCTGAGCATGGTTTTGAAAATCAATAGACTTAGTAGTTTTTTTTTGAGATTCTGGTGAGCACCATTTCAGCTTCTGACAAAATGTCAAATATTTCATTTGAGGGAATGTTATCAGAATCTGATAAAACAACCTTTCTGCCTCGGGATTCGGAAGAATCAGCTAAGGAGTTATCCTTTAAGGCAATTCCAAGACATTTGGTATAGTTAAAAGCTTTGGAAGGCATTTTGGTATGCGTAAATGCAAGAGATGAAGTTCTGTCCATAAAATCAGATTGCTACAAACACAGACTTATGAAGTCTTAAGCGTGTTTTCCTGCTCTGATACCAATTGAAAAAGCGGGGGTTAACAACCACACCTAATATTTCGCATAGAAATCTGTATTGACTAACTCCAATATACTTTTAAGAGAATCAACTAGACAATCAAACTCAATCTTAAGAAAAGTATATCAAAGAGTTATATCTCTGTTTCTCAATTCAATCTGCAATCAAACAAATAGGAATTTACAAGCCCGATTGAATATAAGAAATAACTTGGACGGTATCAAAAACCAATATCCAAGTGTCAATCAATTTAATCAACAACCAAAGGTTGGATTCACAATTGATTGAACTTACGCACAACCTGTGATATTTCAATTATATAAAAAATATAATGCGGAAAAGAAATAACACAGAAACCAGAAATTTTGTTAACGAGGAAACCGCAAATGCAGAAAAGCCCCGGGACTTAGTCCAGATTTGAACACCACACTGTATTAAGTCGCTACAGACACTAGCCTACTCCAAGTTAACTTCGGAATGGAATGTAATTGAGCCCTAACCAATCTCACATTGATCAAGGTACAGTGGCGTTCCTTACGCCTCTGAATCCCAGCAGGACTCAACGCACTTGATTCCCTTAGCTGATCTCACCCACAACTAAGAGTTGTTACGACCCAAAGTCGAAGACTTGATAAACCAATCTGTCTCAAACAAGAAAGTATATTGAATATATAAATATGTCTCCGACAGATAAACCTATGAGTTTTGTTCCGTCTTTTGATAAATTAAGGTGAACATGACTCAAAAAAATAGGAATTTGTAAGCCTGATTGAATACAAGAGAAATAACTTGAACGGTACCAAAGACCAATGTTCAAGGATCAATCAATTTCAATCAACAACCAAAGGTTGGATTTACCAATTGATCGATTCAACGCACAACCTGTGATATTTCAATTATATAACAAAATATAATGCGGAAAAGAAATAACACAGACACCAGAAGTTTTGTTAACGAGGAAACCGCAAATGCAGAAAAACCCCGGGACCTAGTCCAGATTTGAACACCATACTGTATTAAGCCGCTACAGACACTAGCCTACTACAAACTAACTTCGGTCTGGACTTTAGTTTAACCCCAATCAATCTCACACTGATTCAAGGTATAGTTGCGCTCCTTACGTCTCTCATCCTAGCAGGATACTACGCACTTGATTCCCTTAGCTGATCTCACCCACAACTAAGAGTTACTATGACCCAAAGTTGAAGACTTTAATAAACAAATCTATCTCACACAGAAAAGTCTACAGGAATAAATAAATTTGTCTCCCATAGAAATACCTACGAGTTTTGTTCCATCTTTTGATAAATCAAGGTGAACAGGAACCAATCGATAACCCGGACTTATATTCCCGAAGAACATCCTAGATATAACTCTTTGATATACTTTTTATTAAGATTGAGTATGACTGTCTAGTTGATTCTCTTAAAAGTATATTGGAGTTAGTCCATACAGATTGCTAGGCGAATTATTGGATGAGGTTGTTGTACCCCCACTTTTTCAGTTCTAAACTCCCATTTCAATCATTGAAACTTTCTATAGTTGTTATTCACAAACTATTTTTCATAAAAGCGATTTTCAAGTTATTGAAATATTCAACATGACTTTCGTCACGAGTAAAGATGAACTTGTCCAAAGCGAAAGCTTACCAACACATATTTCGAGAAATAGATAAGCGAGATAAACTCGGCTCGAAATAGCAAATGTGTATAATCGAAGTCTATATAGCAATACGACTTTTGTGTCAAGATAGGAGATAGAATATATAGACTTTTGAGTGATAGATAAGTTCATGTCTCCACATACCTTTTTGTCGATGAAGTTCCACAAGTTCCTTGAGTAGTTCTTCGTTTTTGCATAATGAACGCCGTGGAGTCTAGAGTTCAACTACACTTACTATCCTAGTCCGAGACTTAGCTATAAGTAGACTAGAAATCAAGACTTATAGTTTTGGCAACTAAACTTGACAAACAAGCTTGAGATAGCAACGCTTGCAAGTTCGACCTAGCAGTGCTCTAACAATATCATTTATGGATCGACTTCTGAGAAACTTGCAAAAGATTTTCAAGTCTATCTTGGAAAGGAGTTTGAAATGAGCAATGTTGGTGAATTAAAATTCTTTTTAGGATTACAGATTCAACAACATAAGGATGTAATTTACTTATCTCAAGAAAAATATGCTAAGGATCTTGTAACAAGGTTCGGTCTTGATAAGTCAACACCAAAACTGACTCCTATTCCCAATACTGGTAAACAATATCGAGATAAGAAAGGAGTAAATGTGGATCAAAAGCTTTATTGATCTATCATTGGAAGCATATTATATCTTACATCTACTAGACCTAATATCGCAATCAGTGTTGGTTGTTGTGCTAGATTTCAGGCTAATCCAAAGGAGTCTCATCTTGTAGCTGCAAAGAGGATCATGCGATATATCCAACACACTATCGGGTATGATCTATCTTATACTTTTGATACTAACACTAATCTTACTTCCTATTCAGATGCGGATTGGGAAGGATGTGTGGAAGACAGAAAGACTACTTCAGGGGGATTTTACTATGTTGGGTTGAATCTTGTGGCATGGCACAGCAAGAAACAAAACTCACAATCCCCGTCTATATGCGAAGCAGAATACATTGTTGCAGGTTGATGTGTTTTATAAGTTGTAGTGAAAGGTTGTCGTTCACTCGGACTTGTGAAGATTCGAGTTTTTAAATTTAATAAAAATATATACAAAAATATTAAACAATGGTGAGAGGTACTGGGATTTGGGATTCCACCGAATTCAAAACATAAGGTTCAATTATTAATTCTTTGACAATTTTAGCTCAAGAAAGACAAGGACTCTATTTTTGCCAAGGTAGATTCTCAAAACATTGATTGTAAATCCTAAGCATGATGTATCAAAACACCTAAGCTAAGCATACATCATCAAATTAAATGACAACCAATTAATTCAAATCATATTTTCAATTAAAATTAATGCAAAAGTCTTAAAAAGAATTAATAAAATTACCCCAAGTATGATATTCGTCTTCCTCCGTCATCCCAGTGTTAGGGTTTAGCTCCTCATGGTAAAAACATGCTCAAAAGATAGAAACATGGCTCAAAAGGTGTTTTTATTGAAGAGAAATAATAATACAGCGAATCTGCAACGCTTTTATGGCGTTACAGAATCACCGATACAACTGAAGTGCTGTTAATGAACAAGAATATAAGACTGCTTCTGCGACGGTTTATTGTGGGTCGATGTTCTTCGTGTTCTTCGCGACTGTTCAGTGTGCATCTTATGTTCTTCGTGTTCTTCAGCTCCGCACCAGCAGAAAACAGCAGCAGGTAACTTTCTGTTCGTCTTGATTTCTCACTCCTCAGCCCTCCTAAGCTACCCAAACTCTACACACCCATTATATATGACCCAACCAATCTATTTATATCAAAAAGAGCGATTAAATCTCTCCAAAATCTTCCGAAATCTCTTTCTTTCTCTTCACGTTAAAGTTGCGGCAATTTCTTGTTTTAGAATTTCCACGCATATCTGGGCTTTCCTATCGATTCTAAACTCTTCCTTAGATATATATTAAGCTTTGGGGAGAAAATCTTGCCTTTAATCTCTCTAAAATTTCCTAAAATCGGTCACACACGTGACTTTCCATATTTATCTGTTGAAATCAAAACCCGTCGATTGAGCCCAGTTTAATCGATTTAAACACACATGTTAGATTCCTAGACCCATAAGAAGTCTACCTTATGAAAATTAGAGGTTTAATCGACCTCAAACACCTCTAAAAATCCATCACCAAATCTGCCAGGAAACACGCTTTTAAGTTTTTGGTTTCCCGCCCAAATTCTGAATTTGAACGTGAAGGGGAAAGTTTACCCCTTATCCAATGGTCGCCCCTTATCCGTTGCTGGAGTCCGCATAACACTCGTCCCTGGGTTGCATTTATCAACTTTTCGAGCCAATTTCGCCGCAAAAGTTTATTTCTCCAAAAACACCTACAAAGAGATAAAATACCAAAATAAGTACAAAAATGGGTACTAACATTATACACAATAGAGATGAAAATAGACACATAAATGCGTCTATCACAGGTTCATGTTGTACTCAACTTCTATGGATGAAACAAATGCTTGCTGATTATGGAATTGATACTGGTGTAATGAAGATCTTTTGTGATAACTCAAGTGCGATTCGCATCACTGAGAATCATGTTGAGCACTCAAGAACTAAGCACATTGACATAAGGTTTCATTTTATTAGAGATCTCTATGAAAATGGTATTATCAATATGGAATTTGTGCCTTCCGAACAACGATTGGCTGATATTCTCACCAAACCTTTAGATACTGCTACATTTAAACACTTACGGTAGTCTATTGGTGTTGTTTTGGTTCATTAGTTTTCTATCCTTTTGCCCCTGGACTCATTTATATCTATTGGGCAATGAAGGCTTAGAACGTCAATATAGTGTTGTTTCAATTTCACATTTGTTTCTGCAACTCTGTTAGGGATCAAAGTATACAAATAAATCCTTCTTTTCTTGCAAAAGTAAGGTCGCTCTTGTTGTTCTTTCGGAAATGAAATAAATCTTTATTAACTCCTTGATGAATGCATTTAGTTTCGACTATATGATTGCATCTAAACAAAGTTGATATGTTTTCTTTTAGTCATGAAGAATCTCTATGAGAATTTCATTATGATCCCACTAGTTTTCGTACCTTTGCAAATTTATATTGACAAAAAAAGGGAGAATTAATGTGTAATTCACACTACAAATACATATGGTTTACGGATCATTATGTAAGGGGGAGTGGTTTTCATGTGAGATGAAGTATTGACTAAGGGGGAGTGATACATATCACCATAGTATTGTTGTCAAAGTTGTGATACAATTGGACTTTGATGCTGTGTAATAATACTATGACACTGTATAACAATGATTGGGAGCTACTGTTTTCTCATTGTTATAGCTATAGATCTTCAACAACTATGATGCTGAGTTGAACACGTTAAGAATCACTGGACTACTTGGAAGTGACGAAGATTTCGAGTAATGTTGAAGAACCAAGGAAATCAAGCATTTGGATGTGAAGCTACAAAGTTTATTTATTTTGTAATCCATATGTATTGATATTTTTGTCACTAAAATTGACAAAGGGGGAGATTGTTAGAGCACTGCTTGGTCGAACTCACAAGCGTTGCTATCTCAAGCTTGTTTGTCAAGTTTAGTTGCCAAAACTATAAGTCTTGATTTCTAGTCTACTTGTAGCTAAGTCTCGGATTAGGATAGTAAGTGTAGTTGAGCATTATACTTCACGGCGTTCATCGATTGAAGACGAAGAACTACTAAGGGGAGCTTGTGGAACTTCATCAACAAAAGGTATGTGAAGACTTGAACTCATCTATCACTCAAATATCTATCTACTCTATCTCCTATGTGAGGAAAAAGTCGTATAGCTATATAGACTTCGATTATACACATTTGATATTTCGAGCTGAGTTTAACTCGCTTACATATTTCTCAAAATATGTGTTGGTAAGCTTTCGCTTTAACAAAGTTCATCTTATATTCTTGACGAAAGTCAAAAGATGATCATGTGAAGATCACCTGGTAAAATCTTACATGATTTGTGTGAGACAGTCATTTGATGTAGACTCGAAATGTTTCGTATTGATCATTCGATCACTTGAAATTGCTTTGAAGCTAATAGTTTGTGTGAGATAACTATTGTCGTCTTCCGAGAACAAATAACCATGATTAGATATAGCACAATATGCGTACTTGTATGATAACTAGTGCAAGTTATTCCAAGTTTGGGAACCATAGTATGCATACCCGTATGCGTACTGGTTGGTTAATGAAAGTCCGGGAACTAAGTATGCACACCGGTATACGTACTGGCGTGAGTTTCAAGTTACGGAAATTAAATTGAGTTTGGAAGGTATGCGTACCCGTTCGCATACTGGCGAACCCAAACTTAGTCTGGCCACTTAGGTATGCGTACCCGTTTGCATACTTGAGTGGGTTATGTTCTAAAATCGGTTTTTTCATGAACTAATACATTAATATAATAAGGAATGCAATCTTTTGCAAACCGTGGCTATAATGTTCATAAATTGATTCGAGTGAATCAAAATCGATTTTGCTTCAATTGTGTCTTGTATACTTCTATGGGAATATAAAAAATTGAACAACTTTAGAACTAGTTTCATTTGAGTCACTTGAACTAGTTATGGTTAAGATGAATATGGTTGATATGAAAGTGTTCATATGGCTAACTTCGGTTAACTATTGTTGAGCCAATAAGGTGTACACGTTTAGGTATGGTTACCCATATCTAAATGAAGTCACTTTTCATTTGTGTGTAACAAGCTAAGTTCGATTTAACGGTTGAAAGATATTAGCTTGAGTCTAATCAGGTTTTCATCTAACGGTGAATATTGAATGCTTTGTTACCAAGGTAACATTGATTGCAAACCATGATTTGAAGACTATATAAGGGAGAACTCTAGCAAATGAGAAACCTAATCCCCACACCTCCTGTGTGATACTAGTTGCGACTAGAGTCGATTCTCCTTTATCCTTAGGTTTTTTCAAAACCCTGTAGGCTAACGACTTAAAGACTTCATTGGGATTGTGAAGCCAGACCAAACTATTTTCTTTATAGTTGCGTGTTATGATCTTGTTGTTTTCTATCGTGATTGAGTACTATCTTCTCTAAGATTTTCTCGAGATTTAATCTTCGATAGGCAAGATAAAAAGTAGTCACAAACATCTTCGTCTCATCGTTTGTGATTCCACAATATCTTGTTTCGCTACCATACAATTAAGATTATTGTGAGGTGATTAATATTACTAGGCTGTTCTTCGGGAATATAAGTCCGGTGTATCAATTGGTTCCTGTTCACCTTGATTTATCAAAAGACGGGAACAAAACTCATAGATATTTCTGTGGGAGACAGATTTATCTATTCAATAGACTTTTCTGTTTGGGACAGATTGGTTTATCAAGTCTTCGACTTTGGGTCGTAACAACTCTTAGTTGTGGGTGAGATCATCTAAGGGAATCAAGTGCGCAGAGTCCTGTTGGGATTCAGAGGCATAAGGAACGCGACTGTACCTTGATCAGTGTGAGATTGGTTAGGGCTCAACTATATTCCAGTCTGAAGTTAACTTGGAGTTGGATAGTGTCTGTAGCGGCTTAATACAATGTGGTGTTCAAACTGGACTAGGTCCCGGGGTTTTTCTGCATTTGCGGTTTCCTCGTTAACAAAATTTCTGGTGTCTGTGTTATTTTATTTTCCGCATTATATATTTTTATATAATTTAAATATCACAGGTTGTGCGTAGTTCAATCAATTAGATAATCCAACCTTTGGTTGTTGATATAAATTGATTGACACTTGAACATTGGTCTTTGGTACCATTCAAGTTGTTTCTTATAATAAGCAGGCTCACGGATTTCTATATGTTTGATTTGCTAATTACATTAAGAAAACAGAGATATAACTCTTGGATATATTTCTTGATTGAGCTCGCTTTATTAGTTGGTGCTCTCAGAATATATTGGACTTAGTCCATACATATTGCCTAAACGAAATATTGGGTGAGGTTGTTAGACCCCTGCTTTTTCAATGATCATGTCACATCACTAGAGTATAATACAATATGTATAATATATATAGTTTCGCAGTTATGTTTTCAATATAGCACGACTTTAAAGATACGTTAGGAATGAAACAGTTCAAGTCAATATTACTAACCTCAAGTGGAAGGATGATGTCGTCGTTGTAGTTCGTCACATTCTTCAGGTCTTCGGAGCAATACTTGTCTTAACATTCCTAGACTTTCTAGTCTAACCTAAACGAAGTTGACTATAGTATTTAATCAATCGACTCTAGATGAGTTTTGATACTAAAATATGACAACCAAACTTGACATACCAACGCTTGGTGAGTTCAACCGAGCTATGCTCTAACATTATTGATTCGGGTTTTAGTGATCAGCATGTCATGCCTTTAAAAAAGACTGTTCACCTACCAATGTTGGTGAAGATGGCAATTCTTTTGCCGTGGTTAATGAGAATGATGTCAATCATGATTCTGGCATGGTGCATCGTCCTGAAGTTATTGTCACTCGAGTGGAAGGTGGTAGTAGTACTGTTGAAGGGGAAGGTAGAGAACCTCCTGCGAGTTTTGGTGCTATTATGGCCGTACTAGCAGACCCCAGTTTTTAAAACCTGTCTCGTGGTGATGTACTGAGTAGAGTTCATCCAACAAATGATGATATCTTCGAGAATGTGCAGTTTATTGTGAGTATTATGACTGTCCTTCGATAAATTGTTGTTGCTATATTGATGTGTTCGTGATTTGACTTTATTTCGTAAATCCCAGGTTTGGAATTTTATGCGATCCATGAAGATCGATAGTGAGGTGGCGAATGAATGTATGAATTCACCGGAGAATCGTCACATGTGTATAGACTTAGAGAATGCTGGCGGTAAGTAATTCATTCCGTGTTAATTATTGTTTCATATTGGTGGTCCTCTTCGCTAGTTCGTGGTTTCACGTCTTGCGAACCCATGCAGTAAGAGGAGACAAAGATGTTTGACGTAACTCAGATATTTTTCAAATCGAGTTGAACTAACGCACTGCACTATTGCTAACCTGACATCCGATTTGCGTTATCTTCAAAGTCAAAAGGAAACCTTGCATCGTTGTATCCAGGGATTAAGTAGAGACCTTAGTGATTCTAGATCTTCCGTTTGTTCTATTGACTTTAAAATTCGAGATTTTGATTTATTACGGGATGAGTTGCTGGAGTGAAAGAATGAGCATATTCCCGCTTTGGGAAAATATGAAAAGGATAAAGAGGTTTTTAGGAAAGCTCAGACAGTTTTTATTCGCTGGAAAGAGAGGCGAGTCGCTTAGGAAGCGAACTTGCACAATTCAGGAACGATTATAATAAGCACATAGACGAATGTGCTAGTACTTTAGCAGAACTTTCAGTGGGTGAAAGTCGCCTTATTGAATTGGATGCTTCAATAATTGAAACTGGTAGGACTTTAAACTCCATGATTTTGGACTGTCAATTGCCTTTTATTCTTGCTTTCCGGTGTTTTCATAATAGAGGGTTAAATTTTTACTTGTTTATTTTGCAGCTGCTCAGCAGAGAGCGACGCAGATGGAATTGGATCTGGCTCATGTCGTGGGTGCCCGTGCAGATTTTGAGGATCGCCTTGCTACTGTCACTGGGAGAATCCATGATCTTGAAGATCAATACCAGTGGGCTTGTGCAGAGCATGAGGCTACTTTGATACAGACAAAGGCTGATTACAAGTCGTTCTATAGAATCAACTTCAAGAGATGTGCACAACCAGAGTGATGAGTGATAAAGCTAAACAAGAGCAAAAAATATTAGCCCGCGAAGCTTGCCAAGCTTCTACGACTACTACTGTTCTTTCTAGCATTTATTTTGCGATGCTAACTCCCTCTATAACTTGTGGGACTCCGACTGCCATTGCTACTCCGATTGTTCAGACCGGAGGAGAACCTGTTGCTGCTATGTTTAATGCCCCAGTTTTGGGCGTCACAGAAGTAGTTGCTCAGAATACTGCGACTGACCCCTCTGAAAAGTAAGTGAAGGAAGTCCATACTGAAGGTTGAATTGCTGGTTTTGTCATGCTTTTTGCACTGCTATCCTCCTTGCATGGAGTTATTGCATGTTATATGGCCTGTAACCGGTTGACATTTGTTTTGATTTTTCTTTTTACTCCTTGGTGGAGCATTTGATTTGGATATTCTGATGTGTTTCTTTTTGTATCGAACTCGTTCACGATTTTATCAAATTGTGAGATGATAATTACTTTACGACTTGTGTATACGTCTGTTTTTTCTTTTGTTCGCGTTTGTGATTTTTGTTTTGATCAAGTTGATCAAATTGATGAAGTATTTCTTCTCTGAAAAAGTAAATTTCTTGCTTGTTTTGCATGTCTGCTAATTGAATTGAATGTGTAACTTAGTGCATACAGGAACTGAGCAAAAGAATACTTTTGTTGAAAAGTATTAATACTTGCCCCTTTTCTTATGCGATGTTTCTGAGCATTGCACCTTTACTTATGATGAAAATTTGGGTTGGTTTATAATTCGTGTAGCGCTAATGATGCACCTTTTTGAGTTTCCAAGTTGTGCATAATTGGCTCACTAACTAGATGCACTAAATGTGTAGACCAGCTAGGGTCATAACTTTTTCGCCCGTTAAGTTGCCTTGCGCTTATGAGTCTTGGTAGCATGATTGCTGGCACACCAACTTGGTGGTATGATTTTTGTGATTCTCTGCCTATTACAGGGTTAACCCCTTAACTCCCCCTATGTAATTATCCTAGGTGGGTTCTTATAGGGGTGGTACTCTTGATTGGTCAGTCTCACCGGGCCATGTGGACTGACGAACCTGAGTACCTACATCATCTGATTTTCAACTCGCCGATGGCATGGATCTTATGTGAAATTACGAGGGAACCCAAATACACCACGTTTTTTGTTTCACCTATAAGTCCGATACCAAGTGTGATCGTCTATGGACAAAGTCGAGACGATACAACAACTTGATATTCACTTGACAATAGTTACGGTACAAGACCGATTGACTAATGGATCAATGTCAAGTGGTTAGGATTTAATGTACCAGTGTAATTACTTTATTATAATAAAACAATTATAATGCGGAAGTAAAGTAAATGGCACATCAAGATTTTGTTAACGAGGAAACCGCAAATGCAGAAAAACCCCGGGACCTAGTCCAATTTTGAATACTCTCATAATTAAGCCGTTATACAAAGAACAAAGTCAACTTTGTATAGTGAGACCAAGTAATCTACCCCTAGTTACTTAGTTCCCTTAGTATCCATGCGTCTACGACCTACTGGTCACGCACGTGAATCCCAAGACATAAAATCACTATCTTGAGTCTTAAGCACTCAACTCCTTTTGATCGTCTTCCAAAAACTAAAAGAACAAAGCGGTTTGGTAACTACTCCAATAATCTTTTAGAAAAAAAAATATGTTGGGATGACAAAGGCTCTTCCGTTTAAACTAGTAAACTCCTTTGTCGGGTAAAATCAATCCAAGTCAATAACTTAGATTCAGATTCACAACTATCAGATTCAGATATTGAAGAATACTGCCAAATGATAGTTGTGGATCTAAACGAATATATGATCAAATCTATCAAAAGATAAACCTGATCTAAGTTGAATCCCAGACGATCAAGATGTTTGCACAAATCACGAGATACAAAAACCAATAAGAAAAATTTTCTTATCTTCAATTGCCTTTTTATGTACCTGCACACCACAAACTTGAATCCACTTATGAACGATCATACACAGAACGGATTCTGTTAACAATGGATGATCACAAGTTGTCTTTAGATTTAAAAACAATTCTAAAGATCCCGTCAATGCTTTGATCTAGTTTGAGTGACCCTTATGTAATAAGAGAAGGCTCTCAGGAATAATCAAACTAGGTGCAATCAAAGTGTCAACAATCGTTAGTCAATCAAATCAATAACCGAAAACTAAAATAACAATTCAATTATATAGTTTTCCACCAACGATACTCATAGAGCTTCTTGATCCCACAAAAGTCTTTAAACGAGCGGTCGTAAGAGATTTCTCCTAATTAGGGTACTTTCCTCTACGGATAGACGGCTCCACCAGAAACAACACAAATGAAGTTTGCCTGGCTCTTAGGATAGTTTTCAAGAAATGCAAACTCAATTATTTATAGACCAAGGTTGTTTGGACAACAAGGAAATTCTAAAACCGAAAATATTCTCAAGATATGCAATAAGTACCTAATTTCGGTTTTCCAATTTGTTAGAGCACTGTTCGGTCGAACTCGCAAGCATTGCTATCTCAAGCTTGTTGTCAAGTTTAGTTGCCAAAACTATAAGTCTTGATTTCTAGTCTACTTATAGCTAAGTCTCGGATTAGGATAGAAAGTGTAGTTGAGCATTAGACTTCACGGCGTTCATCGATTGAAGACGAAGAACTACTAAGGGGAGCTTGTGGAACTTCATCAACAAAAGGTATGTGGAGACTTGAACTCATATATATCTCAAAAGTCTATCTACTCTATCTCCTATTTGAGACAAAATTCGTATAGCTATATAGACTTCGATTATACACATTTGATATTTTGAGCTGAGTTTAACTCGCTTACATATTTCTCGAAATATGTGTTGGTAAGCTTTCGCTTTAACCAAGTTCATCTTATATTCTTGACGAAAGTCAAAAGCTGATCATGTGAAAATCACCTTGTAACATCATACATGATTTGTGTGAGACAGTCATTTGATGTAGACTCGGAATGTTTCGTATTGATCATTCGATCACTTGAAAATTTCTTTGAAGCTAATAGTTTGTGTGAGACAGCTATTGTCGTCTTCCAAGAATGTTTCAATGATTGAAATGGGAGTTTAGAACAAATAACCATGATTGGATATAGCACAGTATGCGTACTTGCATATGTGTTGTCCAAGTCTGGGAACCATGGTATGCATACCCGTATGCGTACTGGTTGGTTATGAAAGTCCGGGAACTAAATATGCATACCGGCGTGAGTTTCAAGTTCCGGAAATTCAACTGAGTTTTGGAAGGTATGCGTACCCGTTCGCATACTGGCGAACCCAAACTTAGTCCGGCCACTTAGGTATGCATACCCGTTTGCATACTTGAGTAGGTTATGTTCTAAAATCGGTTTGTTCATTAACTAATACATTTATATAATAAGGAATGCAATCTTTTGCAAACCGTGGCTATAATGTTCATGAATTGATTCGAGTGAATCAAAATCGATTTTGCTTCAATTGTGTCTTGTATACTTCTATGAGAATATAAACAATTTAACAACTCTAGAACTAGTTTCATTTGAATCATTTGAACTAGTTATGGTTAAGATGAATAAGGTTGATATGAAAGTGTTCATATGGCTAACTTCGGTTAACTATTGTTGAGCCAACAAGGTGTACACGTTTAGGTGCGGTTACTCATATCTATGAAGTCACTTTTCATTTGTGTGTAACAAGTTAAGTTCGATCTAACGGTTGAAAGATATTAGCTTGAGTCTAATTAGGTTTTCATCTAATGGTGAATATTGAATGCTTTGTTACCAAGGTGACATTGATTGCAAACCCTGATTTGAAGACTATATAAGGGAGAACTCTAGCAACTGGGAAACCTAATCCCCACACCTCCTGTGTGATACTAGTTACGACTAGAGTCGATTCCCCTTTAACCTTAGGTTTTTCACGAAACCATGTAGGTTAACGACTTGAAGACTTCATTGGGATTGTGAAGCCAGACCCAACTATTTCTCTGTAGTTGCATGTTATGATCTTGCTGTTTTCTATTGTATTGAGTACTATCTTCTCTAAGATTTGCTCGAGATTTATTCTCCGATAGGCAAGATAAAAAGTAGTCACAAACATCTTCGTCTCATCGTTTGTGATTCCACAATATCTTGTTTCGCTGCCATACGATTAAGATTATTGTGAGGTGATTGATATTTCTAGGATGTTCTTTGGGAATATAAGTCAGGTATATCAATTGGTTCATGTTCACCTTGATTTATCAAAAGACGTAACAAAAACTTCTAGGTATTTCTGGAGATAGATTTATCTATTCAATAGACTTTTCTGTGTGAGACAGATTGGTTTATCAAGTCTTCAACTTTGGGTCGTAACAACTCTTTGTTGTGGGTGAGATTAGCTAAAGGAATCAAGTGCGTAGAGTCCTGTTGGGATTCAGAGGCGTAAGGAACGCGACTATAACTTGATAAGTGTGAGATTGGTTAGGGCTCAACTACATTCCAGTCTGAAGTTAACTTGTAGTAGGCTAGTATCTGTAACGGTTTAATACAGTGTGGTGTTCAAATCTGGACTAGGTCCCGGGGTTTTTCTGCATTTACGGTTTCCTCGTTAACAAAATTTCTGGTGTCTGTGTTATTTCTTTTCCGCATTATATTTGTTTATATAATTGAAATATCACAGGTTGTGCGTAGTTTAATCAATTAGATAATCCAACCTTTTGTTGTTGATATAAATTGATTGACACTTGAACATTGGTCTTTGGTACCGTTCAAGTTGTTTCTCATAATAATCAGGCTCATGGATTCTATCTGTTTGATTTGTTGATTACATTGAGAAACAGAGTTACAACTCTTGGATATATTTCCATTGATTTAGTATGACTGTCTAGTTGATTCTCTTGGAATTATATTGGAGTTCTTCCATACAGATTGCTAAGCGAAATAATTGGTGTGGTTGTTAGACCCCCGTTTTTTCACTATTTCCCACTAATATCCAGCCTATAATTCCGAAATCTCTCATTAGAACATATCTAATATTAGTTTAGCATTTAAGTAATACAACTTTCCAAGAGATATGTTTTGATTTGATGGAAAATCAAAAGCATTTAATCAAAAATCTTAATTAAAAGATTATCAATATTTCGGATCGGGATCACCTTGAGTATCAAGGAATATCTTTGGACAATAATAGATAAGAATTGAATTCATGTCCAAATTATGTCGACATCCAGAACTTTCCTACTTAGCAAAACCTAATTCCAAACTCACACAAAACCGTAAAGTAATATGTGAATATGAAGGATCGGTTTTGCTCTTGTGACCGGTTCTACCATGACTCCTAACATAGATGATTGAGTATCCATCTCGTTGATGAGTCTCAGAGCATGGATGATTGATACGTATTCAGTAATATTATTAGAGGGGAATTCCAACCTGAATGTGTGGATGATGCGCTACCCCCTGGAGTTGTGAACACCATTCTTATTCCTGCTCCTTCTTTGTTTGAAGATCCTTCTACGAATACTTGTCATTTCCTTGGGTTACATGCTTCAAGTAGATCATGCGGATCTATATCTTCTCCTTCCATCCCTAGGATTCCCTCGATCTCCTTGTCTTATGATAAGGAAAAATTTGCGAGGAAGTCAGCTAGTGCCTGAGCTTTAGTCGCGCTGATTATCTCATATTGTACTCTGAACAACTTTATTTGTGTACTCCACTTGGGAACTCTCCTGGTCTTTTTCGCACTCTCTAGTACTGCTTCTATGTGGGATTTAGTTAAAACTTTGATATAGCTAGAAAAATGAATGTCACAATATGACGCTATGAATAGTTTTATTCCTGCAATTTGTGGTTTATTAACCTAATAATAATCTCCACCTTGCTTATTGTTCTCATATCTTAGTTTTTATATCTGCAATTTTTTATTAAGGTTTTCATCTCTCTTCGTCATTTGTAAAAGATGTTATTTGAGTGAGCTCGTCTATGTAGTTGATGTGATTTCAATGTTGTTGTAGTAAGATGATTCGTTCAAGACTTGTGAAAGCAGATTCTAGACTTAATTTTAAACTAAAAATATAGCAAATTTAAATAATACGGTGATGTGAATATTATGGAGAAACTGGGGCTAGGATTCCACCATTCATCAATGATTATGTGGTTCAAAATTAATTAATATTATGCAATTTAAACAATTGATTGGATTCTAAATTATTGCCAAAATCAGATTTCCAAAATATCAAATGTTAGTCGCAAGTATAACGCATCAAGAGTCTAAAACTAAGCATGCATCATCAAGAGAAAACACATTGGATTAATAAATCATTTAATTTATTTTTTAGTCAATGCAATTAATCATATAAAAATATTGCATAAAATTATTAAATAGAGATTACCACATAATTCTTGAGGGAATGCCTTCCTCCGTCACCCAAGGAATCGGGTTTAGCTCCTCATCATGGAAACACTCTCAAAATTCATTTTTTATTGCTCAAAAATGGTTTGCAAATGATGAAAACGTGGGAAATGATTAAAACCGGGTATTTGTAACGATTATAATTGTTACAGAATCACTGTTACAAAGAACGATAAAATTGTAGTGTCACTGTAGCACTACAACCCTGTAAGCTTTGTCGTTGTCACTGTAGATGAACAACAGTTCTTTAGCGTCTTATGTTCTTCATATCTTCTTCACCAGCAGCAAACTATTCTCCTCTGCAACTCAAGTTTTCCAGTTCTGTGATGTTCTAACTTCTCCCCAAACTCTCTGTGTCCTTCTATGATCTCTAGACTCCTTTTTATATCAACAGCAACCAAAAAATATCGACAATAACTTCACAATCTTCTCCATTAACTCGGAATATTTTTCTTTCCTTTTTCTCTCAATCACGTATCTGCAGCAGTCAATTACGTGCATATTATACATGTTTCATTCCTTCACACTTCTCCAACGACCATAATCTACCCAAATACGTGCAGCACACATCTAAACTCGTTGTAATCTCTTGACTATCTCCTCCGTACACGAACTCCCTGATTTCTTCTCTCCGACGATGTAGCCCAAATTTACCGGTTCTGATGGACATACCAGTCCCGTTCGAGTGTAGCAGGCCTTATCCAACTGACTGTAGTGTTTTAATCTTCCTAGGAATCTTCCAAAACTAGAACAACAACATCGGGTTTTCAAAAGAAAAACACATAACTCCCTGACTTCTTCAATCTAAACCTCCAGCCAATTATAACCCAAAGAATTGATCATACCACGCCTGTTAAGCTTAAACATACCTTCTCATGCAATTTCAGCCATTGAGTCTCCTTGAATCTCCTCCAAAATACGAACCCTAATTTTTGCTGCCATTTTCCCGCCAAAAACATAATTTGAAATGAAGAAGAAGGTAAGCCCTTATCCAACAGCTGGGGTGCGAATATCATGTGGGTACCCCTTAGTAATTGAGGTGCCCCTTATCCAAAGTGGGGGTTCATTTTGCAAATGTCCTCCGGGGTGCCTTTAACACTTTTTCGAGGCAATTTTTCCGAAAATGTTTGTTTCCAAAAATACCTAAAAGTACATAAAAACACAATATTAGTACAAAAATCGAGTTCTAACAATACATACATCGAGGACAATTCAAACACAAAAATGTATTTATCAGTAGCCGATCTTGAGAACAACAATATATCTATGATAAACTTGCAGAAGTTCGAAGAGAACCTCAAAGACTAGAAGCTAACAGCTCAAATACATCATAACCTAGTTCTAAGTAGCTTCGTATAGCTATTTATGAAGAAATCTATTCTCAAAGCTCCTCTAAGAAGTTGGTCTTGAGAACAGCAATATATCCATGATATATCTGTAGGAGTTCGAAAAGAATCTCAAAGGCTAGAAGCTCATAATTCAAACCTGCTAGGGTTTCAGTTGGTATTTTTTATTTCTTCACCTCTCTATTGATATTAGGTTTTTCACTATCTTTGTTAAAGAAATGATCTGTAAGTTCCTTAAAACTTTAATGAAAACCTCATATCTGGTATGATTTTTATTCAAATCTCACGGCAAAACCTCATTTGCTGATGAAGAACGTTGGAAAATAAACCCCTGAGCAAGAGAAGATGGTAGTCATTCAAACTCAATCTTCACTCCAAGGAAGGGGGACCACTGACAAAAAATGGTATGGAAGTAGTAATCGTTCCCCTGTCCTTGAAGAAAACCTCATTTTTGGAATACTCCCAATTCCTGTGATGCATCACCGAGTGCAGTTGCATTTACTTTTCAGTCTCTTTGGTGTCTTATGTAACTACCACCTCTGGAAAAGTGAGAAAGTTTGGGTTACAGAGACAAAACCAGTCTTGAGTCTGTCAAATCAGACGAGGAGAAAACTGAGAGAGTTTGCAATACTGATCCTCTATCGGATCTAGAATAACGTGTACAAAAGAGATTAGCTTAATCAAGATTGCATAAATTTGTATTTCTTGCGATGTAGATAAAAGAAAGCGATGAGTTCCGTAACAAAACCAGCAACAAAGACTTACAAGCGAAAGTCAAAGAAGCAACCAACGGAAAACACCACTGCCGAAGTGATACTCGTGGATGGAAACACCACCTCCGATGCATATACAGACACAGATCCTGAAAAGCTAAACACTGAGGAGCCAAAGCCAGAAAATACAGGCGACAACAAGAACGACGACAACGTCACGCCATGAAAACCACCAGAGAACTCACGCTACAAAAGCACCAGTTATGGAGAAGCTCTGACGGCAGAAGAATCGGCTAAAATCCAAAAGGTACATGAGGAAAAGATACGCGAACTAGAGCAAAGAAACGCAAGCCTCGAACAGGAGAATTGCGACATCAGAAGTAAAAGACCCGACAAAGAACTCATATACGCCGTCAAAGACGACGAGTCTCAGGACCAAGAACAAACACGAAACAAGAAAAACAAGGACGAAGGGCCTCGTGACGATCAATCCGAAAAGGATGAAAACAAACAAATGGAGCAAGCACTAATAGGAAAAATCTAAAGCGATGTATAAAGAAATGCGCGGATTCAAGCAGGCAAACAAATTATAATATGTCATGACAGAGGCAGAGTGAACACCATTCGCAAGAGAGCCAATGCATACACGATTCCCACCAAAGTGCTCAATGCTCGCATTCACGTCCATTTTTTATGGTACGTGAAATGTGGTTCAACACATCCGAGTATACCGACGTGCATTATTGCAGTGGAGCGAACATAATGTCGTCCTATGTAAGTTTTTCCCTTCAAGTATAAAATGTGAGCCTCTCGAATGGTTTGATGCTCTACCTAGGCGATCTATCGCTACATTTGAAGAACTTTCAGAAACTTTCTTCGAAGCTTATTTGCATAACAGCTTTATGCGACCAGGGGTCGATACGATATATGCATTACAACATGAAGACAATGAAGGACTACGAAGCTTAGTTAACCGATTAAGGAAGCTGTGTGCATAGGTCGGTAAGGTATCCGAAGAAAACCAAATACTGGGGTTCCTCAGTAGCCCGAGAAAGAATGACCCAATACTTATCAGGTTATTCAACTATATTCTGACCAAGCTTGGAGCATTGCGTGAGATTCAAGAACACTACATCGCGATTGAAGAAATCCAAGCTTCAAGAATACTACATCACGACTGAAGAAATCCAAACTTCACAAATGCTAAGGAATTTTCGACCTAACCTTGTCGCACCAGACCCTGCAGTTTTGACGGCCCCACCTGTAGTCCCCCGAGCAAACGAGAAACAACCTTTAGTGCAACAAAAATTTAAAAGTAGAGGCGGACGAGGCCCCCAAAACAAAATGCAACGCTTCAAGGACAAAGTTTTCGCACCTCTCAATACACCATCTGCCAAAATCCTTAAGAAAATGGAAAACCGAAGCAATGTGATCTATCCCTACAACCGTCAAACCATTCTGCCAACTTCAGGAGTTGATCGAGGTTGGTGCGAATTCCGCAGAAATGCAGGACACGCGACCAATAACTGCAGAAATTTAAAAGAAGCAATCCAACGACTAATTGACGAATAACATCTACAACATTTCGTCGGTGCCCCCACCCCACCCCAAACGGAATCAAGTCATCATGTTACCATTGGATAGGATATACCCTACCTTGGGTGCCAAACGATCACCCATTCAGAGATGATCCGACTTACTTTCGAAAGTACAGTCATGGTAAGAATCCACAAACGCAACAACTTGGGCGAAGAAGTTTTTAGCGTCGCAGTGGATGGTCCGATGGGAACATGAATGATGCAGATAGTTTACCTCTCGGCCAGAGACGTACCCTTAAACGAAAAAAACCATAACGACCCTTTGGTGGTCACCATGAAAGTCGAGAACATTGGCATGCCAAAAATACTTGTCGATGGAGGCAGTTCGGTTGAAATACTCTTTTACGACACCTTTAAACAGATGCAACTTACTGATGACGACCTAATACTATATATCTATGTGAGATACAACTTCAATGGGGAGCAACAAATCCCAAGGGAGGAGTAACATTAAACATCGACTTAGGGATAATTAAAACTGTCACCACCTTCTTTGTCGTGGACGTTCAATCATCTTACCATGCTATGATTGGACGTTCTTGGATCGCCAACATTAAAGGAGTAGCCTCAAATTATCACCAGAGGATAAGATTCCTCATCCCGGGAGGGATCGCGGAGGTGCTAGGCGAAACCGAAGAAGCACGATACTGTAACCAAATGGATGTACAGATGAATGATGGGGCAGAAGAAGAAAGGAGAGTCGCCAGGAAACTAGCCAGAGAAGCACGCGAACAAGCAGAGATAGACGAAGCAATCGCAAAGTCTCTGGAAGACCAAGCCTTAAAAGAGACAGGTTCACAACTGCCTTAGTAATTACAAAATATGACTCCCATCGAAGCACAGAAACAAGCATTCAAGGCGGTTGAGCAAACCAAGGAAATAAACATAGGAACCGACGTCGAGCCAAGAATGTTACGAATAAGAACATTAATGCCTTGAGTAGAAGAAGATATATTGACAACATTGCTCAAAGAGCATATTGACGTCTTTGCAAGGACCATGAATGACATACCAGGAATTGACCCAGAAGTACGCTGTCACCACTTAAAAATCGATCCTAAAGCAAAGCCTCATAGACAACGAATTCGAAAAGTCGCATCAATGTACCACGAAGCTGTCGAAAAAGATCTTAAAAAGATGATGTCATCCAGAGTCACCCGAGAAGCCAAACACCTATAATGGATCTCAAACATGGTAATTGTGCCCAAAAAAACGGGAGGTGTGCGAATCTGTATAGATTTCACCAACTTAAACAAAGCTTGTCCAAAGGACAACTTTCCGCTGCCAATTATCGATCAGCTGGTAGACGCGACAACTGGTTATGAAAAGATCTCCCTCATGGACGGGCAATCAGGATACAACAAAACCTCAGGCTACAACAAAATCTCACTGGCGGAAGAAGACCAGGAGCACACATCTTTTTTTACTCCAAGTGGTCTATATTGCTACACGAAAATGCCTTTTGGCCTAAAAAATGTTGGTGCCATGTACCAGAGGCTAGTAGAAAAAATGTTTGATCAGTGGGTCCACAAAGCCATCGAAATTTATGTGTACGACAAGCTAGTCAACAACAAAAATTCACAAGATCATGTGTCCGACTTACATGATATTTTCACGCAAATGCGCAAGTTCAAAATGAAGGTCAATCCCACTAAATGCATATTCGGTGTAACCTCAGGCAAATTCCTGGGATATATCATCACCAAAGATGGGATCGAGGCGGACCCTGACAAAATCAAAGTGATCTTACAAATGCCCTCACCTGCGACAGTCAAGGACGTGCAAAGACTAAACAGATGGATATATGCCCTTAGAAGATTCATATCTCGATCTTCGGATAAATGTAAGCATATTTTCGGTACATTGCGAAAAGGCGATAAATTCAAATGGATTGAAGAATGTGAAAACGCCTTCCAGGGTATAAAAACTTACTTGGCGAACCTATCTGGATAACAGTGACCTGAAACTAAAGAAATCCTCCATTTATACCTCTCTGCAGCATCACATTCGATCATCGTAGTGTTAGTTCGAGGGGAAACCAAAATAGAAGAGCCAATCTACTTCATCAGTAAAAACCCTAACAGCCACTGAGCGCAATTACACAAATATCGAATAGTTGAGCTTGACATTATTTTTCGCAACTCAGAAACTGCGAACCTACTTTCAGGCGCAAATCATCAAATAACATAGATTTAGACCGTAGAACTAAATCAACATAAAGATTATAACATTAGCATTAAGAGTAAGATGCAGAAAAGTAAATAAACTCAAGTGTTATAATGGTTCGGTATTATTAACTACGTCCACTTTGAATTTAAAGCTTTATTAATAATCAAGAACACGTTACAAGAGAGAAATTATATATGCTTACAGCAAACCCTAGTATGATATCTTACTTTTATCTTAATTTTCTTTCAAAGACTCGCTCATTATTTATAGGCTAAATGTTTATACTTTTTTTTTGTCTCCTAAGTACATCTAGTATGATATGCTAACCTGCGTGTCAATCTTATCCATTATTTATGATGAGACGTGAATGTTTGTATCTTATTCGCGTATCTTCCTTTAAGTTCACTCCTTTTCTTGGTCGGAAGTACATGTCGCGGCCATGGGCGGTCGCATTGACTGATTCGTCGCTTCCTCTTTTGTCTTTGTCTTCCACTTATATCTGACAAACCTAGTCTTACACGCCTGTCTTTCATATTAAATGCAATGTCTCTTCATTCAAACTCGTCCGTCGATTTGGCTATGCAGCTTTCCACGCGGCGTGCTCTGAAGTATGCGGTAGATGTCTTGGATTATGTGAAGTAACTTTACAAGCTTTTATTATGTGTATCTCACCGCCATGTTCTTGATGCATCCATGCCTAGTGATGATTCCACATGGCTTCTAGATATTTTACTATCATAGTAATCGTGTGTAAGCTATAACGATCAATTTTACATTTCTCATGATATACACTTTGGATAATGGAACAAGAACAACAAACTAGCTATTTTATAGCTGTATTGTCATTTCTTAGGGGAATAGGTTGGGAGTCTAAATCAGCTCTGACAAGGAAAAGAAGGAACCGAACAGTATGCAATTGCAGCATCTCAAATTCTAAGGTATTGGAACAATTGCGTTCACATTCTACTCGGAAGGTCTGTATCCTATTGCAATGATGCTTGAACAGAAAAATTGATGAGTCGTTAACTCTTATCCCATAAAACCAGTCTTATTGGCCCTGGCCCCTGATAGAGTACAAAGCTCTCACTCAAGTATAATAAAATGATAAAAACAGTTACCTCTTCGCTAACTATTTACCAAATGAACTGTTTTAAAATTCCTAAGGAAATCTGTAAAAAACGTAGCAATATACAAAGTGATTTTTGGTGGGGAAAGAATGAAAAAGGAAAAAATGACCAAGGAAAAAAAGGCGTATACTTAAAAGCTTGGGAGGCAGTTTGCAAGTCTCTAACTGAGGGTGGTATGGGGTTTCAAAATCTAGAAAATTTTAATCTTGCTATGTTGGCAAAAACGGGGTGGAGGTTGAAGGAAAATCCTGATTGTCTTTGTGCTAAACTTCTAAAAGCTAAATACTATCCTGATACCGATATTCTCCATATGAAAACTAAACCAAAACAGCGAGACAGTTGGGTGTGGAAAGGTATCCTAAATGGAGTGGAACAAATTCAGAAGTATTGCTTCTGGAAAGTAGGTAGAGGAACTAGGATTAACGCATGGACAGATCATTGGATACCAGGAATAAATCCTCCAATACAAAAACCTGGCACGTGAGCTGAGGATATCACATTAGTGAGTCACCTGATTACTGACAGGCAAACTTGGGACATGGATAAGCTGAGAAATTGTTTTGATCAAAATACTATAAATCATATTCTCAAAATTAACCTATCCCTTCAAGACGAAGATATAGCCGATTGGGCTCTAAACTCTAAAGGTAACTTTACGGTAAAATCCATGTATAACAAAATTAATACTACAGGTGATAATAGCAAGGATTGGAGCAAAATTTGGAACCTGAAAGTCCCCCCCCTCTGTCAAGAGGTTTGTCTGGAAAGCAGCAAACGCTATCCTTCCTAATAGTGTGAGGGTAGCTGCAGTCATTCCACATATAAACACTACCTGTACTCTTTGCAATGATGGTGAGGAATCTCTTACTCACCTTTTTCTGACCTGCAACTTTGCCAAACAGGTTTGGATGCACTTAAATTTTAGTATGGACTATGTGGTTGAAAGTAGCATTACTTTTCATGATTGGTTAAATTCCTGGTTCTCTAATACAGATAGAAATGGTTTTGTGTTGAAATGGCCTGAATTTTGCAGCATCATTACATGGCACATCTGGAAATCCAGGTGTGATTGGGTTTTTATAAAAGAAAAACAAAATAGTGCGGTTACAGCGAACAAGATAGTTAAATTTATAAATAGCATCTCTAGAATAGCATACCCAAACTACAACATGAATCAAAATTTGTACTACAATCCTATGAATGACGACTGTCTCAATATTTGTACTCCTGAAAATAGAAAGATGGAAAAAAAATTGGTTTATAAATTCAGCATAGCCCTGACTATGATGAATCCTACTTCCTCTTCTGGTATTGGTATAACTCTCACTGACTATGCAGGTTTCACCATTGAAGTCAGGGGATCTACCTTCAACTGCAGTACTAGAGAGGAGTTAGAAAGAAGAGGAGCAGAAACAGCTTTCCACTGGACAACGGAATGGAGTGGTCACGAAGTAGCTTTTCACAATGATTCCTTGCCTACTTTGATGCTGCTCAAAGGAATGTATGTTGAAGCCATGAAAATTAGATACTCTATTAGTAATGATTTCCAAAGAAACAACTTGGTCCTAATTAATTTTAAAATTTCAGAAATTATGTTAACTCCTAGATTCAATGTAATGTGAGCAGCGAATACGGCAGCCTATTGTAACATCTTCAGTCTCCAAAACTGTTGGAAAAGAGAGAACCTAGGCCATCTATTAAGCTTTTTCAATTCGCAGTACTTTAATGACAATATATCTTGGTCGAACCCTGTCCCGACCATGATTAGAAACTTGAATATGTAATGTTAGAGGTTCCTTCCTCTTGTTTTATGAAAGAAAAAAAAGTATAATAAAATGAGTTTTATTAACTATACAAGATTGAGATATTCTTGACTTGTACAACTTGCGAAAGCTACAATTACTGTGAAACAACACGTGTGTTACCATTGTAAGATTAACTAGTTATCATCATCTGAATCGAAATTTTGTCTTCTCCTCACAGATTCCAAAACATGTCGAGGACGATCTCCAGAAAAGACTCCTCCAGTGCAAGACTTAACCTTGGGCATCCCGATGGAATTGAGCTGCGGGGTGGGAGTACCCCTATTGACTTCTCTAAGAACAGATTTCACAGTGGCTTCAGCTGCAACATCTGCCATCACCGAGGCCACTCTCTCAGGGCTAACAAATGTGACTGCTAATTTTTCGGTTATATCAAGTTCAGCAGGGAGCCGTCTAGGTGGTGAAACGAAAACAGTAGATCTTTGGATGGTAGCAACCGCTTCAATGATGGTGGACTTTGTCTTGGCAGCTTCATACTTTTCCATATCGTAAATGAGTTCCTTTTGAAGTTGCTTATCAGCTATCAGTATGTCCTCTATCTCGTTTTTGTAGTCCTTGAGAAGAACTCGGAGACACTCCATTAGACAACCTGTTAGGGGACTTTTCCTGCTTTCTAATAGTCGTTTTAGCTCTATAAAGATGGGAACTGCAATCTGAATCAAGCCTTTCTTGGCTATTTGGGCTACTGCCTTTCTTTTGGCAGCAGCCTCAGCTCCACCACTGTCTCCACCTTCTTCATCAATATCTGCCTCGGCTGATGATCCACGGTTAGATTGGATTCGGATCTCTTTGCAGGCAAGCAGTTGAAGAGCATCCTGTTAGCACAACCCATTTTGTCAGTTTCCTACTAGATAACTCATTAACAGCAAACATATCAACTACGGATAGGTACCAAAAAAGGTTTTAAGTATTGTTCCGTTTGGTTTGTGATGGTGAGAAACGCACCACCTTTTGAAATGTGTTACTCATAAAACATATACTAACCTTTTCTCTCTTTTAATATTTTCAAAGAGATAAGAAACTATAATTACCTGCAGTACACACTGTGCAGTAACATCATCAAGATTTAGCAAGCCGTCAGAGGCAGCTGCAAGGATCTCAGCGCAAAGCTTTGCAGAAGTGGCTAAAAGGTGCTCCGGAGCCATTTGTTTTAATAAAGACACATAAATATGCATCCTTTGGGACCTGGATTTTTCATCACTGCCTCTGCAAGAACAAATACCAGCTAAGAGCTATTTTATACAAAACTGCTCTACAACTCAGCTCCCAAGGTTTGAATCATGCATACCTGATCGAGAAAAGCCGGCTTTCAGCTCCATATGAATGAGAACCACCACTATGTCCAGCATGGGAGTGACAATCATTCAGAACAAAAATCGCTTCCACAAAGCTGTTATATGCCAGGAGTGGTGCCTTGGCTGTAAAGTACAACACAAAAGTCAAAAAGACAAGAAAAGAATCAAAACATTTTTTATAGTAACTGAAGCTTTAGGATGGTGTCGTAACCTTTCAAGATGTTCCCGAAAAGGAAATCCGCTAGTTGCCTGATCTTCTCTGAGTCATCAACCAAACACAAGAGAAACCTAAGGAAAAGAACTCCTCTCCACTTGACATAGTCCCTCTGAGGATACATGTTAGCATTAGAAGCTTCTCCACAACAGATAACTCATTAACAGGATGTTTAGTGACGGAATAAGAGGGAGAAAAATAACCTGTAATAATCTAGAAAGAAGGATGAATGTTTGCCTCCTCACAACTTCGCAGGGGTCACGTAGGCAATTTGTTATCTTGCATATATAACTGTAAATTCATGAGAAACTAACTAAAGAAAGTGTAAGGCAACAGATGATAACAAAGAGATCTAGCTTTAACTGCTACATGCCTCACCAATCAACTAGCGCAGTGTACCGCACACAAAAATCTGTCAGCACAACCACGATATTGTTGCGAAGGGCTGCACACTCATTCTTTTCGAGCTCCTGCAGCACTAGTGTTATGAAGCTGTTAGGTACAAGAGATTAAAATGTTAAAACAATGAAAATGTATATCCGAAACAAACCTGCACAAAAAGAGGGATATAGCGCTTAGCAAGCTTATCATCTGCTAAGCAGATCTTGCCCATTGTTAGCCAAGATTGAACATACACAGAAGGAGGCATCTGCTTTATAGATACTGTAGGACCAGGTAATTTCTTCATTTTTGGTACAGAGCTCCCTGAAGTGATAATGGGGTGTAAAACACCGACAATGCCCTTCAAATCGGCTGCAGGGCTTACCATAACTAGTGACCCAATGGTGTAGACTGCAGCAACAGCTTTTGATAATGAGCAGGACACTGTTGACACATTCCTTCCCTTTCTACTTGTACTTCTTGGCGGTGTTAGAAACCCGTCAGCTTTGTTTGCCTCTGACACCTCTGAGATGTAATTTTCTAGAACGCACAAAGCTTTAGCTAATAACAATTGTACCCATTTTAAAACAAGATTATCACCTTCCCCGGGATTCAAAGCCTTCCGCTTACACAAAGTTCGAAGGGCTTTTACATGCGCATTAATCTGCCATCAGAAGTAAAATAATTAACTAAGTAAACAAGTATGATACACTGATAATTTCACAGCTCCTCATGAAATCATTGCTAGAGAGAGCTTGCAAGACCACCAAATGGAAACTTCCAGAGTGGAAAACAGAACTGGTAATAGTGAACTACACTACATTTACAATCCAGACAGGAATTACCTCTGTTGGGTGCATATTGAATTCTTCAATCCGCTTGAGCAAGTTATGGGCTAAGTCTGCCACGGGTTCAGCTGGCAGTTCCACAGCAACATTAGAAATTGTTAGCAAGAGATAGACACGATCTCCAGCCCAAGAAGCCGAATTAGGTTCACTGCCCTCAGCCTCTTCCATAAGATCTCCTTGTACAAAGGGGCTCCTAAGCTCATCTACCTCAGTCTTGTCAAGAAGCTGCCAGTGATGATGGAGGAACTCCCAACCCACAGCCTTTGGCAGGAATGCAGAGACCTCTGACACAAGCAACCAAGAACCAGGAGGAGCAGTCCATTTCTCTATCGGTCTCAGATGGTTCAGCCAGAGAGATTCTGAAGTTTGTATGATATTTTGAAGTGCAAAAGCAAGAGCTGGTTTAAGCTGTTTCTTCTTTCCCAGGCTTGTGCATATCTTCTTCAAGCAAGGTACCACATCATTATCGACAATCCCCTTGAGTAGAATCAACACGTCTTCAGAAAAAACAGACTCAATATCCACTTCAAAACTTCTCTTTTCCCCATTCACACCAGAACGTTTGGAACTTGAATTCAGTGAACCAACTTTGGACACCCGATCCAAGACCAATTCAAGGAACAACTTCTCGCACTCTGCTTGTATGCTTGATTCATTATCAGTTATCAAGCGTGGAACAGAATGAAGCCACTCGGTAACCACTCTTTCATCCCAGCACTTTCTAAAAACCTGAAACAAGTATAGAGTCCAATGAATAGGCTTTATTAAGAGAGTAAAAGATGGCTATATAGAACTCTAAAAAGGCTACCTCAATTAAAGATGGCAATGATACCATGAGAAGTCACCAACCCATTGCTACTGCAACGGCTTGCATGCACAAAAGCAACTCAAGAAATGATAGAAAATTTAAGAATATGATGGACCAGAGGGTACAAAAAGAAGAAAAGAAAAACAGTACTCATAAAATACTAAAACCTAATAAGGCTAGATGGAGAAGAATCAAGCAAATGTATGAATAGATCAGTTTTCCGCATAAATTAAGAGAAGTTAATTTCTCTGCGGATGCTATGTCAAAGCATGCAGCACAGATCCAGCCTGGTGATTCAGAGAGATATGTGGGTAAACCTGACTTCATAATATGCTTACAGGTTGAGGGTTTAGATTTCATTAACTTTGTTACTCATGGCTACTCATGTCACTTGTTTTGTTACCTAATCTATCTCTGAGAAAAGAGAGAGAGAGAGAGACCATGTCGAACCTCTTTCAGAAATTCGTGTATATGTCTCAGGTGTATTTTTTGATTACGCAAAAGCAACAACTCAGATACAGCTCGCTATTATTATTTAACTTAATCAAGTAGAGTGAACGCTGCATAACCTTCAGCTATTTGATAAGTCACGTGAATTTCACAATTAAGACTACAACTGGCCGGAACCAGAATGTATCACATATAGAAATGAATAATATCACACATAGAAACTGCAAGACATAAAGAAAACAAATGAATACAAAAGATGCAGGTACCTCCGAGAGTGCAGAAACTGCTGCTTTACGGATGCTTACAAGTGGGTCAGCGCAAGCAATGCCCATGGTCTTGAGCACCATGTCATCAACAACACCACCTAAAAGAGCAGTAGATTTTGAAATTAAAAGAAGAGCAGCTTTCCTAACAGCTGCTTTCTCATCCAAACACCTCTTCCTCAAGATTTCATTCAACCCTCCAACAGTGTTCCTATCCTTAACATTCTCAAACCCCAATATTTCCTTCAGCCGAGCCACACAGCCGGCATCACTTGATAAAAATTCCACCACATGTGCCAAATTTGATAGTGCCCGAGCTCGAATCGAGGCACCTGAATCCGCGCATCTCTGAATCAATCCATCCAAACACCTCAAACCCCACCAATCCTTACTCCCATCTTCAACAATTAACCCTAATGGATCCGGCAATGATGTTAACAAAACCGGAATCAAATCAACAGCCATTAACCTCAAATGCGGCTTTCCCTGTGTCATCTTCACCACATAATCAGCAAATCCAATCTGATCTTCAAATTCCATTACTCTAACAATCTCCATTATAGATTCCACAGCAGCACCACGAGGCTCCGATTTCTCCGGTGCCTTACTAACCAAATACCTTGGCAAATAAACAATCGCTTTCTTAACAGCCTCACAACTCTTCGCCAAAACCATCATTTTTTCAGTAACAAACTTCAATGCACAAACCCTCGCCTGCGATTTCAATAAAAGAATCGCAGGCGACAGTGCTTTCGAAACCTCAATACTAGTACTAGTTTGATCACCATGTTCAGGTTTCAAAACCCCGTTTATTATGCGAAAACAAAGATCAGATAATCTATGGTAACTAGACGAATTCTCATAAAATTCAAGTGCTGTTATCGGTATCTCAGCTATTGTTTGTATTAATGATTTCAAACTATCAGGAAATCTATTCAAATGTATCAAACTTAACACCAATTCTAATTTCTCAAGTACGGGAAATAAAACCCTTACATCAAACACACTACCTTCCTCATCCTCCTCCTGTGGCAAAACCCTAGCTTTCCCGCCTCCTCCCTTCCGCTTCCGATTCTTCGCCTTGGCCCCACCACCACTGCTGCTCTCACCATTTTGATTTGTTTTGTGGTTTTTGAAGGAACGGCGGAGGGAGCGAAGTAAAGAGAGAAAAGCTAATGGAGTAAAGAGAGTGAAAACTGGTGAATTAGGTAAGAGAAGTAAAGAGAGATAAACTTGAGAAGCTAAAAGAGCAGAACCGCCACCGCCACCAGAAGAAGAAGAGGCATCCATTGAGGTTGTGAGAATACCAAGTAATGAAGCTGGGGAGATGTTTTTTGACGCTAATTCTTCCCAGAAATGTTCAGCATCTTCGATATTGTCGGTTTTTGTTATGTTTTCGATTAGGGTTTTTAGATCTACTAGTGTTGATTTTGAAATCGGCGGTGTTACTGATGGATCTTGATCAGGATTCGTTGTTGGTTGGTATGTTTCTAGGTCAAAAACGATTCGACCCAGTGATTCTTCCATTACTCTTACCTCTCTCTCTCTGACTCTCTGGTTCTACTCTTTCTCTCTGTATCTTCCAATTTTGGGCGTTCTTTCCCGCCTATTCGAAGCGAAAATTTTGGCACAACAATTAAGGCGTTTGAATCTTTTAGGATGGGATTCAAACGGCAGCCATATGTGTTTCTCTACTCGCATGGCGGTGTTCTTAACCCACGTCTAATCTCAATGGTGTGTCAAAGGTTCTTCTTGTACATCGGTCGGTCACTTCGGTTTTCAGGTAAAACCGCCGACCAAACTGCACAAAGCTCGGTTCTTACAATTCAAACTGAAACTGAACTGTTTACTCACCAGTCGGTTTTTTGCTGAACTGACACGGTTCGGTTATTTTTCGGTTTTAAACTGAAACCGAACATCACCACCACCATGTACCTGCAAAGAGCTAAGTTGACTGCAAACTGTAAACTGAACTACTGAAGTAGATAAACTGATACAAAAACAAGTCTTGATAAACCGATAAACCCACACACAAAGTCTTAACAAACCAAGTAAAGAAAGGATATTGTCTTAATAAACCAAGTAAAGAAAGGATTCTAAAGTTCAAAAACTAGTAGTCTTAAATTTTAAGATAACAAAAGAAAGGTAACATCGATATGAACTAAGCTGACTGCATTCCAAGTAAAATATTGCACCAGTATGAGCTTTAAACCAACTAAAAGACTGTAGTCCATCTCAATCATCCCATCAATTTTCAACCTTCAGATCGCTGGCAATGGTCCCAAAATTTCTGCAGTTCATACAAAGAAGAAATGCAATACAAAAAACAAAACAGAATGACTCAAAAGTCAAAACAGATGAAAAGTTGAAAAGCAATACAAATTTTAAGTCAAAAAAGAAGAAAAAAGAGTCCATTACCATCCTCCATGCTAGCATTATCATCCGGTACATATTCAGATATGAAATCAAGAGCAATAGGTTGTTGTAACCAGCTTTGCATACAGAGAAGTGCCTCAACTGTCCTGGCAGATAATGAGCTTCTTCATGGAGTAATAATACGATTTCTTGTACTGAATGCGGATTCAGATGCAACTGAAGAGACTGGTATTGCCAAAATATCCTTCGCCATGAGTGATAGTACCCTATACTTGGTACTATTCGCCTGCCACCAAGCCAAAATATCAAAATCCTTGGTACTTGCTTCACATTCATCCCTTAAATACCTTTCAACTTCTGATTATGGCTAAGTAGAATTAACATTCATTCTTTGTTTTTTCTTCCTTGACTCAAGCATATCCTCAATACTTACTTTTTGCACACAAACTACCGCATCATCAACACCTGCAACAGTTGTAGACCCAACACCTTCCTCTGCATCGGCATTTGAATACATGGTCCTGTACTCTTCATAGAGCTTTCCCATATCTTGTTTAACAGCTTTCAAAACAGTTGTAACCCTGTACTCATCCTGCTCATACAGACATTCAAGATTGAACTTCAAACCGGGCTCTTTCTCTCGAGGATCAAGTAACTTCTTAGCAAAAAACACAACAGAGTTCATGTCTTCATACTCCTCCCAATAAGTGTTGTACTTCTGAAACATGAGATCGGTCATCCTATAAATATGAGGATCACCTGTAGTTTCTCTAAGACGAACCAAGTGTTCATGTACTAAAGCCAACTTCCATAAGAATTCATGTGTGGTAACCTGTGTTGAAACCGAGAACTTAACTGTATCATCAAAGAAAATCTCCAAACATTTCACAAGACATCTAGCATATAACCAGTCTGCAGCATATGGAGCATGATGACGGGGCTTGTTCTTTTTCTTCTTACTCTTCTTTTTAGTTACAGCAACTTCACATTCAGATTCACTAGATGAAGAATTAGCAAAATAATCATCACTATCAATTATAATAGCAGCCTTAGTATTAGGTAAAGCCTCGTCAGAATTTTCGTTAAAAATGTACTTATCTTTGAAGCTCTTATCTTCCCCTTCGAACCTCTTAATAGCCCTTTCATATGGAATTGCAGCTTCTAGCATTAGAAATGTGTTATTCCATCTGGTCTTCACATCTAAGAAAGCCATTTTCTTACATTTAATCTTCTCTAGAGCAACACATTTTCGAAATTTGGCTAACCTTGAGGGAGAACCGGTAACATACTTTATCACTGATCTTATCCTGCTGATTGACTTGTGATACAATAGAACTACATCCTTAACAACATGCGCATCACACCTTACCTGATAAAAATGAAACAATAAAAGCAAATATCATAAGTTACTGAATTTGGTTAGGTTTATAACTATTAGGAAATCAGAATGAAAGAATAATTACACATAACCAAACCTAGCTTTTAGTCGATGGATTTAATAACCTTTTATGTTCTTAATCGTGATCAGTTTGTTTTTTTTCCTTCTAAACAATCGTTTTTTTCCTTGAAAATAGTTATATTAATATCACATCGCCAATAAATACCAACAAATCCCTAATTAATGGCAGCATTCAACATGAAGAAACAATACTATCAGCATCCAAAACTGATAAAAACCCACGATACGACACAGATTATTGTTCAACATAACATGATACAACTGCAACCCAAAAAAAAGCATGCTTCAGTTTATGCTAAAACCTAAACACACAAACAACCATTCATAGATCTCAGTGGTCTTTGTGGAGTTACTGTACTGGATTTCTCTCCCCTGATGTAAACTGCAAGGCTGGTTTAGCGAAGGTTAGCCTGAGTGGTTAAATAAATATCATACATGTGTCAGTTACTTCCTAGGCTAGGCTTCATGGAGAGATCCTCCAAATGCTAAACCTTAGTGACTGCAGTAAGGTTACTAACGATAGCCCAATTGCAGTAAACTATGGACTCAATGTTTCTACGTGTATTGTTTACAAATTTTGCAGTTGCATCACAATTTATTCTTATAAACAAAGAAAAGAAAATAGAAATGAGCAATCTAACCTGCATGTATTGAGCTCGAACTGATACTCCTGTCCAATTTATGACATTGGTTTGAAGATACTCTATTGCCACATTATTTGCACTGACATTGTCCAAAGTCACACCAAAAACATCTTCTAACCCCCAATCCAGCAAACATCCCTCTAGCATTTTTCCAATATCCAATCCACTATGACCCTTGATCTGGCAAAACAAAAGAATTCTCTTTTGAAGCTTCTAATGAATATCAACAAAATGCACTGTCACACACATATAATTGAAGTTATTTGGAGAAGTCCATGTATCTGTTGTGAGAGATACTCTTTGTTTGTTTTCCTTGAAATACTTCTTCAATAAATCTTTCTCGTCATTATAGATGGCTAAAATATCTTGGTAAATTATCATACGGCTTGGCACCTTAAATCTAGGTTCTAACAGTTGGCAAAATGCTCTGAACCCTTTTCCTTCCACTAATCTGAATGGTACCTCATCCTTTATCACAAACTCAACCAATTTACTTCTACACATTTCCTTGTCAAATCCAACAAAAACTAGTTGAGAATTGACCTGGTTTTGGTGGTGGAAACATCAAGCTTTGCTGTCCTTTCTTCTTTCTGTTGGGATTTTCACGACATCTTGTCAGGTGTGTCCTCATACTAGATGTTCCATTTCCTTGAGTTCTGGCTTGCATTTTCTTCTTGCAATGATTACATTCTGCAACTTCCTCACTGAGTCTAGTAAAATCATTCCATACTTTAGATGTTACATTGCCCTTTCTCTTTGGTTTACTTTCAGGTGCAGGGTCCTGTGTAGGATGTTACGTTACTTGTGTAGCAACATCTCCAGGTGTTGCAGAAGGTGTCACTTCAGTAGACCCAACTGTTGGGGATCGAAGGCTAGAGATGCATTTGACATCTTGCCTGATACAGAAACTGAACTACTGGATCCAACCATTAACAGTTACAGCCCTTGCGAAATGTAAACAAAATAGCATTTCAAGCAGAAAAAATAAGGAGACAACAAAGATGCAAAGCGAAGGTCAAGAAGGAACAAATGAACCAACTTCTTAAAAACAAGTCTTTGACAATGAACAACATGATTAAGTACATTTGACAATAACACAAAATTCTCTACACCAACCAAACCAAAAATGCAAAATAAAACCCAGAAAGCATAAAAGACAATATATCCAAGGAAGGGTGCTCGACTGATCAGTGTTGTATGATCATGATTTTTGCAGTTTGATCAGTTGTCAGGATTTAAGATAATAAAACATGTTTCAATTTCAGAATATATTTTTTTCTCCATTTTGTTTTTCGGTCAAACGAAACGAACCATAAAAATTTGTGTCTGAGCATCAGCCACGGTACTGTTTAAAGGAATGTTCTTGCCGTGTAAATTTTTTAACTAAGGGTAACAAAGAAAGAGCATGGATGAATACGACAATCGATTGACAAGGTTGAATAAGCTCAAAAGGCTCAATTGTCAGTCAAAGAGTGGTAAACTTGAACAACTATACATACAAGCATACAATCTACTGACACGACATTCAGATAGTAACTGGGTTTCATATAACATGCACAATCAGATAGATCAAGAGATTGCAGGAATAATACTGAAATAAGTGAGGCAACTAAAAAACCATATGAAATAAGTAAGGCTACTAAGAACGCCTAAGATGTATAATAAGCCAAAATATTTAAAATAGTTTAATTTGATAAATCTTCTTACACAAGAGAACACCATTGTATCATAAATTCAGTTGAAAACTAGTAAACTGGTAGCAGATTGACCAACAGAGATCACCATTCCTAGATGATATTAGCATGTTGACAAGGCATATTTGAGCTTTCCTGTTCTGTACCTTGTTTATATTCTCTTCGTACATCTTGTACCAACAATGTATTATTTATACACATCCCATTAACAGATACTTCGACCTAGAACTAATGTTCAACTTTGCATACTTGATTGATAAAACCATTATATCCCAATATCAAAAAGATATTATAAATTCTGGATGCCCAAACACTGTTAAAAACCCTAAGCCAATTATAAATTCTATAAACCTCTGTTGTGAACTAACCCCCTTCTGTAAAAACCTAAACCAGTAGCACATGAAAATCTCTAAATCTATTTTCCTTGCACAAAAGGCCTACTTCGGACAGAAGTGAAAAACAAAGAAAAATCTTTGGGGAAAAAACAAAGAACAAAAAGAAGAAACACTAGTTACCTGCTCCTCAAAGTCTCAACACAACTATACTTGATGAAGAACTCTTGCTGCTCCTCTCAGTCTTTCTTTATATAAAAAAAACAAAAAAAATAATTAAAACCCATATCGATTGATAACAAAAATCGATTGATAAACAGAAACTAAACCATATCGAAGTAGTAAAATCATATGTTTACTTGCAATCAAAAGAAACTCTAACAGTAACAGAAGAACACATAAAGAAACCCTAGAAATTGAAAAAAAAAATCAATCTAAAGAAGAAACGAGAAGGAGAAATATAAGAGGAAACTACTTACTAGATAGAGGTGGTGGTGATCCAGATGGAGAGGTGGTGGTGCTCTTGATAGAGGTGGTTCATACACTGGTGTGGTGAGTGGTAGTGGAGGCGACTGGTGAGCGAAGTGAAAGAAAGGAAATGAGTTTCGAGTGCAGCTGTTGCTTTGAAGTAGTTAGGGTTTAAGTTTTCGACGGCTAGGATTGATTAGGGTAATAGAAATCAAGGGTATGTATTAGTCGGTTTATTCGGTTCGGTTTGGTCGGTTTGTATGGTCAAACTGTGGACTGAGCCGAGAGATCAACGGTTCTCGTTTTATAAACTGAGACTGACCGTTGGATGAATGGTTCAGTTTGTATCGGTTCGGCTCGGTTCACTCCGTTCAGCTCGGTTCTGTGCAACCCTAAGTCTGTGATAGGTGCACGAGTATTTTGGTGCACACCTTATTCTAATTATTTTTGATCAAAAAATCCGTGAGAGTAAATATAAATTGTAATCACGTCATCATACGCCTACAACAGTCCAGAACCTCATGCATGACTCATCGGTCTTGAGTACGTCGTATCTGGAAAAAAAGTTATTAACATTCCCAAATAACAAGAAACCACTGGCACTCCCACGAGTATGAAGTGAAGAGTGGTGTATTATTCACGCCTGGTGTGTCTGGTTCTATACAGGGTCAAGATCTTGATAGACTTGTCAAAACGTACGGCAAGACAAAAAAAAATTGGCGGGTTGACAAATGTGATGCATTTCCTCTTGGGTTGTCTCAAATCGTAATGTCCCTCACTAGAGATTGTCAGCTCCATGACAATATTGCTAAATATTTAGACAACAGGTTCAATATATTACTTGACGCTGAAAGAGAAAACAAACCCTATATCAAAGGACCTGAACATGGAATACTTCATCAGACGAATGGCGGAGGGAAAGAGATCAAGACTGTGTTGAGAGAGACTGATTATAAGTGTATGGAATCAGTGCGGGTTTTTTTTATCCTGCTGTTGTTGCTCATAAATACGTAATTTTTTGAGCAAGCTCATAAATACTTAATTGTAGGGTTGTTTTTCCGCTTTATAGACTATGTGGATTGTATTTTTGGTTGTGCACCTTTTTTACACAATGAATTGCTCCTTGTGGAATTTTGAACAATATATCCAGGAATTGTTGGTTGGTCCAAGCGCCTACATGATCTTTTCTAACTAAAAGGGAAAGTAATCAAAGAATACAACAACAACAACAACAACAACAACAACAAAAATGAGAATTAAGTAAATACCCTTCATTTCGATGGGCCTTGTGCAAATATACCCTAGTATTTGAAGTTGATAACTTTTAGAAGAAAACTAATTTTAATCATAATGCCATAAACGTACATCGTACGTATAATTTGTGGACGAATTGCTGGTTTCTAATTAAAAGTTAGGCCAAAAGCTTGAATTCTAAAGTTAGGCCAATAGGATTTAAGGTTTTTGAAATCTTTTATGTGTTTTTGCTGCACGAAAATGCAATATGTGATCAATACCCAGTTACAATACCTTCTCGCAAAACCAAGACCCTAATTCTAATCTCTTCACCTTTCTTTCCCGTCGGCCGTCTCCATTGATTTTATTCCCTTTTCTGAATCTATTCTCTTCACTTTCTGTTATACAATGGTGTGTAGCACTGGAAAAGAGAAGCTTCGATATTATTTATTAGGGTAAAATCTTTTGTTTCAATTGTTAGTACTTCATAAAAAGCAAAACAAGCTCAGTTGTTCCTTCTGCGTTAGTCTATAATTCTTTTTCAATAACCATTTTTTTTTCTGATTGTATGACTAATCGAAAAACTCGGGATGTAAATTTTATCATCAGTGAAGAGCTTTGTTATTTTCTGACCGAAACCCTAAAAATATCAGTGAAGAGCGATGCATTTGATTTCCAGGAAGTTGTTGATGAGTTGGAGCTTGGTCCAAAATCTTACATCATTAGATTTTATATTCGTTTCCTTTTCATTGTTGTTCTGACTTACTATAGATTTTGTTTAGCTTGATCCAAATTGTTGATGCATTGCCTTCTTTATGGATTTAGATTTTAGGATTTTATACATTGCAATTGTAGATTTTTTTTTTTTTTTTTTAGCACGGGCTGAAGTACTATAGATCATTTTTCGATGTATTTGAGCTTGATTCAAACTGTTGATGCATTTGTCTACTCTATGTATACTGATAGATTTCTTTGCATTCAATCTACACTCATTGGTACACCAAAAATAAGGGTTATTATATGCCCCAACAAGTACTGATAGCTTAAACTTAAAGTACTAAAATATATACCTGCTGTGTTAGAGTCTGCTTACCCCCTATAAAACTTCATTCACCTCTCCAGAAAGAAAAAAAAAGATTAACTAGATAAAATAAGGTCAGTTAGAGCTGAGGGTGAATTTTGATCAGCTTCATGATATGATTGTATATGCTGTAAAATTAGGGAGGGGTGTTCTTTTACTATTTTGTTGAATCTCCTCAAAATTCATCAACTAATCCGTTAGTTTTGGCTTAACGGGGGTACTTAATGATACAACTAAATACATGCTTAAATATTTTATGGATTGTGCTGATCATTAGATTCATTACTGATTGAATTTTTTTTGTATGTACTATTAGGATGCTGAACCAACAGAGTGTTCATCATTTGGAAAGAAATACGATTATGGAACCTGGACCATTTAGAGTCAAGCGTGACGGAAAAACTATCTCAAAGGATATTCATGGAACTATGGCGAGTTACCTTTTTCTTTATTTGAATAATGGTTAATTACTTGTACCATTTTCACAACAGTAGATAATATTTAGCTAATTTTGCATGTAAATACCATTTTCCTAAATTAACCAGCTAGTATTGGATTTTCATATAAAATTACCTAACATTCTGCCAACCATCATCAACTTGAAATGAGTTGATGGAAGTACATGTTTTTTTGCAGTTAATAGTGTACTGTACTATGAACTCTTTCATCTCGGCCAATCAATTTGTCTGATTAACAAATGTTTAGTTTTGAGCATTTTAATCTTACTTGCATTGATAGATTAAGTCCAAATATGTGGAGTGCTTCATCAGCAATTTTCTCCTTGAAATCTATGAGAAAGTTCTCTATTACAGAAGTAATTATTTTACTTGCAATGAACGTTAGCCCTAAACTCATTCACATGAGTTATTCACTGAGAGTTGTTAATTTAATGTTAATCTACCAAATGAGACATTAAACTATGATATGTAGATGAACTAGAAGACTTTGTGTCTACTTGATGGCATGAAACTCTCATATTTTGCAGGAGTAATTTAACAGAGAATATATTATTCTCTTATTTTGAGTTTGTTGTGTCTTTTTTTTTTTTTTTTTTTTTGAAGCAATTTGTTTTTTTGGTATTTGTTGGCTGATTTGATATATTACACTTGATGAAAGCAAGTCAAGTTCGTCAGCTTAGTAGTCTAGATTATAGTTGTCGAGATTAGAATTTGATATTCTTTGAATAAATTTAGCAAATTAATTAATATATGTTTTTGTAATTTCAAAAAAAAAATCGGTAACACATTACAAGGTTATTTTCTTGAGCTTTAAAACTCAAGCTTTATGTAACATCGGAACTCTCTTGCTTAACTGATTAGTTATGAGCCACTAATAACTATTAAAAAAATAGTATATTCTCTAATAATATGTATAATTGATTATTACATCATGACTCGTACCGAACCTTGGTTGGTAGCCTAGCAATAAGCTGAGCTCCAACACTTTTTTGAATAGCAATACCTAATCTTTAAAAAAATACCCAAACCACTACTAGCATCATTACTAACTAGACAATTTTTCAGACGCTTAAAAAAACACAAAGTGAAAAAACGGGGGTCTGACAACCACACCCAATATTTCGTTCAGCAATCTGTATGGACTAACTCCAATATAATTCCAAGAGAATCAACTAGACAGTTAGACTTAATCAAGGAAATATATCCAAGAGTTATATCTCTGTTTCTCAAAGTAATCAGCAAATCAAACAGATAGAATCCGTGAGCCTGATTATTATGATAAACAACTTGAACGGTACCAAAGACCAATGTTCAAGTGTCAATCAATTTCAATCAATAACAAAAGGTTGGATTTACCAATTGATTGAACTACGCACAACCTGTGATATTTCAATTATATAAACAAATATAATGCTGAAAAGAAATAACACAGACACCGGAAGTTTTGTTAACGAGGAAACCGCAAATGCATAAAAACCCCGGGACCTAGTCCAGATTTGAACACCACACTGTATTAAGCCGCTATAGACACTAGAATACTACAAGTTAACTTCATACTAGAATGTAGTTGAGCCCTAACCAATTCTCACACAGATTAAGGTACAATTGCGTTTATTACGTCTCTGAATCCCAGCAGGACACTACGCAGTTGATTCCCTTAGTTTATCTCACACACAACTAAGAGTTGCTACGACCCAAAGTCGAATACTTTATAAACCAATCTGTCTCCTACAGAAAAGTCTATTCTGGTAGATAAATTTGTCTCCCACAGATATACCTATAAAGTTTTGTTCTGTCTTTTGATAAATTAAGGTGAACAGGAACCAATTGACTATATCTTACCTTTTATATCAAAAACCTCGCAATAACTTAACTATATGGTAGTAAAACAAGTTATTGTGGAATCACAAAGAATGAGACGAAGAGCTTTGTGATTACTTTTTATATCTTACCTATCGGAGATAAATATTGAGCAAATCTTAGAGAAGATAGTACTCACTACGATAGAACAAGTAAGATCAGAACACACAACTATAGAGAAAATAGTTGGGTATGGCTTTATAATCCCAATAAAGTCTTTAAGTCGTTAACCTATAATGGTTTTAGGAAAAACCTAGGTTAAAGGAGAATCGACTCTATTCGCAACTAGTATCACACATGAGGTGTGGGGATTAGGTTTCCCAGTTGCTAGAGTTCTCCCTTATATGGTCTTCAAATCATGGTTTGATAGCTTAGAAACAAAGTAATCAATATTCACCGTTAGATGAAAACATGATTTAAGATTCAAGCTAAGTTTGCTTAAAACCAAAGCAATACCTCTCCGTCGTTAGATGGTCTTAGCTTGTTACACACAAATGAAATATACCTTCATTTAGATATGGGTAACCATACCTAAACGTGTATATTGAGTTGGCTCAATAACAGTTAACCAAAGTTAGCCATATGAACACTTTTGTATTAACCACATTCATCTAACACTTCTATATCAAATGATAATCAAATGAATCTAATTGTGTTACTCATAGAGTTGTTCAATTGTTTATATTCTCATAGAAGTATACAAGACACAATTGAAGCAAAATCTAATTGATTCAAAATAATCAGTTCATGAACATTTTAGCCACGGTTTGCAAAGATTGCATTCCTTAATATATAAATGTTTGTTCATGAGTATGAAATCATACTTAACCGATTTTAGAACATATACCAACTCAGTTTCAAAACGGGTACGCAAACTAGAGTTTCGAACTTTGGTCACGTCCGACAGTTCGCAAACGGGTGCGCATACTGTTGTTCCGGACCTAACTCAGGTGAAACAGTTCGCAAACGGGTATGCAAACTTAGTTCCCGGACTTTGACAGTTAAAACCGTTCGCATACTTGTACGCAAACTTGGTTCTCGGACCTGAATCACTTTACAACAGTTCGCATACTGGTATGCATACCGTGTTATATCCAGAAAATGGTTATTTGTTCTAAACTCCCATTTCAATCATTGAAACATCCTTAGAAGACGACAATAGCTGTCTCACACAAACTATTAGCTTATAAGTAATTTTAAGGTGATCGAATGATCAATACAAAACATTCCGAGTCTACATCAAATGACTGTCTCACACAAATCATGTAAGATGTTTCAAGGCAATTTTCACATGATCATCTTTTGACTCATTATTTAGTTTCCAACAAATAAATTGTTTCCAACTAAACCCTTGTCAAGAATATGATGAACGTAGTTAAAGCAAAAAGCTTTCCAACACATATTTCGAGAAATAAATACGCGAGATAAATTCGGCTCGAAATATCAAATGTGTATAATATAAAGTCTATATAGTTATGCGACTTTTGTCTCAAAATAGGATATAGAGTAGATATATACTTTTGAGTGATAGATGAGTTCAAGTCTCCACATACCTTTTGTTGATGAAGTTCCACAAGCTCCCCTTAGTAGTTTTTCATCTTCAATCGATGAACGTCGTGAATTCTAAAGCTCAACTACACATTTTATCCTAATCCGAGACATAACTATAAGTAGACTATAATCAAGACTTATAGTTTGATCACCTAAACTTGACAAACAAGCTTGAGTTCGACCACACAGTGATCCAACAATCTCTCCCTTTGTCAATTTTAGTGACAAAACTATCAATACATATGGATTACAAAATAAATAAACTTTGTAGATTCTCATCCAATATGCTTGATTTCCTTGGTTCTTCAACATTCCTTGAATTCTTCGTCACTCCAAGTACTCCAGTGGATTTGAACGTGTTCAACTCAGCATCATAGTTGTTGAAGATCCATAGCCATAACAATAAGAAAACGGAGGTTCTCAATTATTGTTATACGGTGTCATAGTATTATTACACAACATCAAAGTTCAATTGTATTACAATTTTTACAATAATACTATGGTGATATGTATCACTCCCCCTTAGTCAATACTTCATCTCACATTAATGAAAACCACTCCCCCTTACATAATGATCCGTAAACCATATGTATGTAGCGTGAACTACAAAATAATTCTCCCCCTTTTTGTCAATATAAATTGGCAAAGGTACGAAAACTAGCGGGATCATAATGAAATTCTCAAAGAGATTATTCATGACTAAAATAGAACATATCAACTTTGTTCTGATGATTTCACATAGTAGAAACTTAGTGTATTCATCAAGGAGTTTATAAAGATACAAGATAACTCTTACAATATTCCACAGCCGCACTCCCCACAAAGATTTGACAATTAAGCACAAGTTCAATTAAGAACTCTCCCCCATAAAATGTCATTCCCGAAAGAACAACAAGAGCGACCTTACTTTTACGAGAAAAGAAGGATTTCTTTTGATATTAAAAAATCACATGAGACATGAATTTGTATCCAGTAAACTCGAATAAATTAACCACAAGAGAACCTTAATGATTAATTTAATCGAAAATGCTCAACATAAGAAAACTTACGGAGACATACAATACTTTCACATAGAAGTGGATCAGGGAAAGATCAATACTGCGGAATATTCAAAAGTTCATTCTATCTTTTATCAATATTTGCATAAAGACATAATAGACTTAACTTTTGACATATATGGGACAATCATAGTTCACGGACGTAAACACACATATCCCATAAAAAATTGCAATATATAAAACCAATAAAGATTAATACTGTAAAATCATCTTCCAAATAACTTAGAATTTAAATAAATAAATCTAAAACATTGCAAGATGAAAATCGTTGGAAATAGCTATGTGTAATCATAATATTTGCTATTCCAAACCCTAGTTATCCTTCTTAAAATACAGGAATAAATTCTCATATGAAATTTCCTAGACATAATAAAATCTGATTTCTAAAAGCAAACTGAAGGGATTAGACATAATCAGCAACCAGAGATCGAACAAGAGCAAGTTTATCAGTTGCATTTTTCAGTTCAGTCTTCAGAAACTCAAGATTTTTTGTTGCAATTTCAAGTTGGTCACGTACAACCCCAAAATCTCGAAGAAAATTTCCAACCAATTGAGATGACATCTGAACTGGAAGATCGTTTTCATGATCAACTGCATGATAGCAGGTTATGAAAAAAGGGTTCTCGTGAAACTCAATAACTTTGCCATCTTCAACTTTGTCTTCCTTTTTGTATCCATCCATTGTGCACTCAATGAAATCACAAGAGAATTCTTGATGTTACGGAAAAAGCATATATCAGAAGGAGGAATCCTTGATATATTTATATGATATTTTCATAGGGAAACCCTAGAGTTACTCGTTTACGTTCGGTAATTGGTCGGGTGCACGTACGTTCGTGGTTATACAATTCAAAACCAAGGAACCAATGGAGGCTATTTTTAGAAGTATGTTTTGATAAAAATCAAAAACAAGTTCTAAACATGTGACAGAAAATCGTGGCTCAAAAATAGAACACAAGGCAATTGTTGAAAGTCAACAAATCAACTGTCTTTAAGGAAGAAAAAAACGAAGTTTTTCAAAGTGAACAACAAAGAGAATTTTCTCAAGAGTTATCGATCATTTATACTACATCGTGTAATAATTAACCGGAGCAGGTCTCAACTGTAAGATGATCATTATTTAAACCAAAAGAAAGCAGATTACAGATAAAACAAATACCACTTTTTCAAGAAGAAGGCATCTTCTCGAGAATTATGTGCATCCTCCCATGGTCTTAAAAAGGACGTACATTTGTAAGCAGTCAAGTTGTGATTTGACGAGCATATAGCTCATCAAGGGTACTGACATTCTCCCCTTTTGTTTCTTGAATATCATTAGGAAGGTCAATAGAGTTAGTCTCAAGAGAAACAATAAAGGTAGGACAAGAGATACCTGAAGCTGCCTTCATTGCATTCTTAATGCTGCTTGATGTGTTTTGTAGTTGTAGTGGTAAAAAGATTCGTTGCTCGAA
>JAJJMB010004648.1:550297-562471 GCA_023531105.1 Papaver atlanticum | reverse complement strand
GGTTGTGTTTGACTAGGAAACCTACCTTTTTCTCTCAAAGACTCATTTATCAGACCTACCTGGGTTTTTAACTCGGAAATAACCTGACTATTTTCTTGTCCTATCTTGTTACTAGCTTGTAGACTTTGTTCTACTGATTGCTGAAATTTTTCAGTTTGCTGAGTTAACAAAACGAGAGACTCCTCTAGGCTTAGGGTTTTCTTATCCGACTGATTCTGAAATTGAGCCTGTCCCGAAGGATTCTTAGCATAACTAAAGCCTGGGGGAGCATTAGAATTACTAAACTGACCTTGATTCTGGCCTTTAGACCATGAAAGGTTCGGATGGTTTCTCCACCCCGGATTATAGGTTTCTGAATATGGGTCAAATTTCTGACGATTATCGAGTCTAGTGTTATTATAAAGAGCATTGGCTTGCTCTTCATTATTCTGGCCTTCCCAAAAAGGCTCCAATCTACCACTAGTATGACCCACTTCTAGAGCTTCTAACCTTTTAGCTATCGCAGCTATCTTGGCATCTGATTCATAGCTTCTTTCTACCCTATTAACGTTTCCTCTGCTTAGAAGAATTGTTTTCTGGGGTTCCCTACTATTTTCCCATTGTTGGGTCTTTTCGGCGATTTCATTCAAAAATGTCATTGCCGCATCAACAATTTGGTTCTCAAACCCACCTGGACACAGAGCTTCAACCATGGATATTGTGGAATAATCTAAACCCTCAGGAGAAACAAAGCTTTGAACCAAGTCAGAACATTTCTGAACTGGTGATGCGTTGTTTGAGATAACACTTTTGTCCATATAGTCAGATTACTACAAACACATACTTATGAGTTCTTTAACGTGTTTGCCTGCTCTGATACCAATTGACAAAACGGGGGTCTAACAACCACACCCAATATTTCGTTCGGCAATCTGTATGGACTAACTCCAATATAATTCCAAGAAAATCAACTAGACAGTCAGACTCAATCAAGGAAATATATCCAAGAGTTATATCTCTGTTTCTTAAAGTAATCAGCAAATTAAACAGATAGAATCCATGAGCCTGATTATTATGAGAAACAACTTGAACGGTACCAAAGACCAATGTTCAAGTGTCAATCAATTTCAATCAACAACCAAAGGTTGGATTTACCAATTGATTGAACTATGCACAACCTGTGATATTTAAATTATATAAACAAATATAATGCGGAAAAAAAATAACACAGACACTAGAAGTTTTGTTAACGAGGAAACCGCAAATACAGAAAAAACCCCGGACCTAGTCCAGATTTGAACACCACACTGTATTAAGCCGCTACAGACACTAGCCTACTACAAGTTAACTTCGGACTGGAATGTAGTTGAGCCCTAACCAAGTCTCACACCGATTAAGATACAATTGCGTTTCTTACGTCTCTGAATCCCACCAGGACTCTACGCACTTGATTCTCTTAGCTGATCTCACCCACAACTAAGAGTTGCTACGACCCAAAGTCGAAGACTTTATAAACCAATTTGTCTCCCGTAGAAAAATCTATTCTGATAGATAAATCTGTCTCCCACAGATACACCTATAAAGTTTTGTTTTGTCTTTTGATACATCAAGGTGAACATGAACCAATTGATAATCCGGTCTTATATTCCCGAAGAACAGCCTAGAAATATCAATCACCTCACAATAACTTAACTATATGGTAGTAGAACAAGTTATTGTGGAATCACAAAGAATGAGACGGAGAGCTTTGTGATTACTTTTTATTACTTACTTATCGGAGATAAATCTCGAGAAAATCTTAGAGAAGATAGTACTCAATACGATAGAACAAGTAAGATAAGAACATGAAACCACAGAGAAAATAGTTGGGTATGGCTTTATAATCCCAATGAAGTCTTTAAGTCGTTAACCTATAATGGTTTTAGGAAAAACCTAGGTTAAAGGAGAATCGACTCTAGTCGCAACTAGTATCACACATGAGGTGTGGGGATTAGGTTTCCCAGTTGCTAGAGTTCTCCCTTATATGGTCTTCAAATCAGGGTTTGATAGCTTAGAAACAAAGTAATCAATATTCACCGTTAGATGATAACTTGATTTAAGATTCAAGCTAAGTTTGCTTAAAACCAAAGCAATATCTCTCCACCATTAGATGGTCTTAGCTTGTTACACACAAATGAAATATACCTTCATTTAAATATGGGTAACCGTACCTAAACGTGTATATTGAGTTGGCTCAATAACAGTTAACCGTGTATATCTCTGTTTCTTAAAGTAATCAGCAAATCAAACAGATAGAATCCGTGAGTCTGATTATTATGAGAAACAACTTGAATGGTACCAAAGACCGATGTTCAAGTGTCAATCAATTTCAATCAACAACCAAAGGTTGGATTTACCATTTGATTGAACTACGCACAACCTGTGATATTTCAATTATATAAACAAATATAATGATGAAAAAAAACAACATAGACACCAGAAGTTTTGTTAACGAGGAAACCGTAAATGCAGAAAAACCTCGGGACCTAGTCCAGATTTGAACACCACACTGTATTAAGCCGCTACAGATACTAGCCTACTACAAGTTAACTTCGGTCTGGAATGTAGTTGAGCCCTAACCAAGTCTCACATCGATTAAGATACAGTTGCATTTCTTACGTCTCTGAATCCCACCAGGACTCTACGCACTTGATTTCCTTAGCTGATCTCACCCACAACTAAGAGTTGCTATGACCCAGAGTCGAAGACTTTATAAACAAATTTGTCTCCCACAGAGAAGTCTATTCTGATAGATAAATCTTTCTCCCACAGATATACCTATGAAGTTTTGTTCCGTATTTTGATAAATCAAGGTTAACATGAACCAATTGATAATCTGGTCTTATATTCCCGAAGAACAGCCTAGAAATATCAATCACCTCACAATAACTTAACTATATGGTAGTAGAACAAGTTATTGTTGAATCACAAAGAATGAGACGAAGAGCTTTGTGACTACTTTTTATTACTTACCTATCGGAGATAAATCTCGAGCAAATCTTAGAGAAGATAGTACTCACTACGATATAACAAGTAAGATCAGAACATGCAACTACAGAGAAAATAGTTGGGTATGGCTTTATAATCCCAATGAAGTCCTTAATTCGTTAACCTATAATGGTTTTAGGAAAAACCTAGGTTAAAGGAGAATCGACTCTAGTTGCAACTAGTATCACATAGGAGGTATGGGGATTAGGTTTCCCAGTTGCTAGAGTTCTCCCTTATATGGTCTTCAAATCCCGGTTTGATAGCTTAGAAACAAAGTAATCAATATTCACCGTTAGATGATAACCTGATTTAAGATTCAAGCTAAGTTTGCTTAAAACCAAAGCAATATCTCTCCACCATTAAATGATCTTAGCTTGTTACATACAAATGAAATATACCTTCATTTAGATATGGGTAACCATACCTAAACATGTATATTGAGTTGGCTCATTAACAGTTAACCGAAGTTAGCCATATGAACACTTTTGTATTAACCATATTCATCTAACACTTCTAGATCAAATGATAATCAAATGAATCTGATTGTGTTACTCATAAAGTTATTCAATTGTTTATATTCTCACATAAGTATACAAGACACAATTGAAATAAAATCGAATTGGTTCAAAAGAATCAGTTCATGAACATTTTAGCTACGGTTTGCAAAGATTGCATTCCTTAATATATAAATGTATTTGTTCATGAGTATGAAATCATACTTAACCAATTTTAGAACATAAACCAACTCAGTTTGCAAACGGGTACGCAAACTAGATTTCCGGACTTTGGTCACGTCCGATAGTTCGCAAGCGGGGCAGAGATGGAAGTTAGGGTTTGTTTGGTGACAGTTCTTGAAGGGGCAGAGATGCTTGTCAGTTGATACAGGTTCAGGTGTTGATGGTGAATTCATGTGTTACGACACCAACACCTTTCCCTGTTTCCTTAAATTTGCTCTTACCTTATTTAGCTTGTTAGTTTCTCTGTTTAGTTAGACTTCTTTTATTAGCTAAGCGTGTTTTAAGTTTCCTAGTTTGATATTGCTTGCTATTCAAGTTCCCTGAGCTATAAATACTCAGCAGCCGATTGTATTAGATTTCATTGAAGAAAAACTCAGTTTATTTTACAATTGCTTTCGTATTTGGTTGCTCACCCCAAAGAAAAGGGGTTTAATCTTGTTCTTTTACTTGTTTCTTGCTTGCCATCCTTTGTTAGAGGTCCAGTACCCTAACATCTGGATCAGAGCCGTTCCGATCAAAAACCTAAAAAAACACCATTTTTTTTTAAGATGACATATACAGAGGAATTGTTGGCACTTCAGAAGAGTATTACAGGTCTTGGTGACAAGTTGGATGATCTTACTGAGACTATCACCAACTTCTATGTTCTCGATGAAGATACGCAGAATAAGAAGACAGCAGACAAGCTTTTACAAAGGGAACAAGCAAGCACTGCTCTTGCTGACAAGCTTACTACATCTCTCAGTACCTCGTTGGAAGCATCCTTACGTACCATATTCACATAATTTATTCCTCAACTTCGTCAGGGTAATGGCGCTGCACCTCCACCACCTCCGCCCCCACCTCCTCCTAATGGTGAACATCCTCATCCTCCTCATAACAGCATCAAGTTTCCTACCTTCAATGGTGAGGATCCTGATGGTTGGATCTTCAATGCTGACCAGTACTTTAGTGTATATGACAACTCTGGCCCTCTCAAAATCATTGTTGCTTGTGCACATCTCAAAGGAGAGGCCAATATTTGGTATAGATGGAAGAAAACCAGAGTTGTTGTGACAATATGGCTAAAATTCTGCTACTTAATTCGTGCACGATTTAATCCTGAAAAGTTTGTTGATGCTCGCCTAGCCATTAGCACAATTGAGCAAAAAGGTACAGTTCGTCAACATATCTCTGAGTTTGAAAAATTACTGAATTTTGTTGAATTCCCAGACGATTACTTGATAAGCTGTTTCATTCGTTCCCTTAAATCACATATTGGGTCTGTGGGAAAACTGCTTGCACCACAAACTTTGGATGAGGTCTATACTAAGGAAATACATCAAGAAGAATCCTATGCAGCTACCAGGTTTGTCCCAAGACAACCATATCGACCACCTCTATTTCGAAATCCAATTACTCCTCAACAGGCTCAATAGCAACAGCCGACTTTCCCTTCTGGATATAGAAGATTATCACCAGAAGAACAAAGAGAAATAAGAGCTAAAGGTATGTGCTTCAAGTGTGATGAACCCTTCAGACCAAATCATGTATGTGTCAATCCTCGACTAACTCTCTTGGATATTGATGAAACTACAAACGTGATTACCACGCAAGCTGCAGATTATACTCCTGAACCTGATATTGTTGAATCAGTCGATGTTGATTCTACGGTCGATGTTGCTACTATTTCTCTGCATTCACTCATGGGTTCTCCTTTTCCAACAACAATGTGCATTACAGGGTCTTCGAAAGCTCAACCAATTACAGTTTTAGTAGACTCTGGTTCTACTCACAACTTTCTTAGCCCATCATTAGCCAAGCAATGTGGCTATCTCATTCACTCCAAAGATACTTCTCTTCGAGTTACAGTTGGTGATGGTGGCCATATACACACTCAAGAGAAATATTTAAACATACCAATTCAGCTGCAAAATCACATGTTTACAATTGATTTCCATTTATTGGCTGTTAGTGGATGTGATGCTGTTTTGGGGGTCCAGTGGTTGCGTACATTAGGACCTATTGAATGGGATTTTGAAAAACTGTTGATGAAGTTTAAATATGATGGTGCAGACATTCAACTACTGGGTAATAACACTTCGGCATTGATGGTCTTGGATACTGCTCCCATGCAGAAATTGCTGCGTAAATAAATTTATGGTGTTTGTTTCCACTTATCAAAAGTAAACACTTCTGCATTAACTGTACTTTTAATTGAAATTCCTGAAAATAAGGAGTTGATATCTACATTTAAAGATGTGTTTGAAACACCAACTTCTCTTCCTCCAGCAAGGATACATGACCATCGTATTACATTGATACCAGATTCTTCTCCTGTCAATGTTCGTCCATATAGATACCTACATATTCAGAAAGACGAGATTGAAAAGATCATTTCAGAACTCAAGCAAGCAGGATTCATACGACCAAGTTCTAGTCCATTTTCTTCACCCATATTAATGGTTCGAAAGAAAGATGGGTTATGGAGAATGTGTGTTGATTACAGGGCTCTAAACAAGTTGACAATTAAAGATCGATATCCTATTCCTATGGTGGATGAGATGTTAGACGAACTGCATGGTGACACTGTCTTCTCGAAGCTTGATTTACGTTCTGGCTATCATAAAATACGCTTACATGAGATAGATATTCCTAAAACGACATTTAGAACTCATGATGGTCACTATGAGTTTCTTGTCATGCCTTTTGGGCTTTCGAATGCACCAGCTACCTTTCAAAGTTTGATGAATCATCTATTCAGACCACATTTGAGGAAATTTGTGCTCGTTTTTTTTGATGACATATTAGTTTATAGCTCAAGCATGACAGATCACATTAAACACTTAACTTTAGTGTTTGAAATCCTTCGTAAGCATCAGCTATTTGTCAAGGAATCCAAGTGCACTTTTGCACAACCATCAGTAGGTTACCTTGGCCATGTTATCTCCTCTGAAGGTGTTGCAGTTGAGCAAGATAAGATTGATAGTGTACTTTCTTGGCCCATACCTACTACAGTTAAAAGTCTAAGAGGATTTCTGGGTTTGGCAGGTTATTACCGAAAATTTGTGAGGAACTTTGGTAAAATATGTGCACCTTTAACACAGCTGTTAAAAAAGGATGCATTCTTATGGACTGATGAAGCTACTTCTGCCTTTCGAGCTTTGCAACATGCATTAACAACTACACCTGTTTTGATGCTTCCAGACTTTACGAAAGAATTTTATATAGAATGTAATGCATCAAGGATTGGTTTGGGAGATGTTCTGATGCAAGCTGGTCGGCCAATTTCTTACTATAGCAAAGCATTGGCAGGTAAGAATCTAAATCTTTCTATTTATGATAAGGAAATGCTTGCAATCATCTCAGCAGTCCAAAAGTGGAAACCATATTTGTTGGGAAGGCATTTTAAAATTTACACTGATCACAATAGTTTGAAGTACTTTTTGGATCAGCGTATATCTTCGATTGAGCAGCAGAAATGGGTTTCTAAGCTTCTAGGATATGATTATGAAATCATCTTTCGCAAAGGAAAAGAAAATATTGCAGACGATGCTCTTTCTCGAAATCCTGGTTTCACATTCAATGCTATGACTTCTCCAGTATTTGCAGGAGTTAATGAGATTATTCAGGAGACCAATACTGATCAAGAATTAGGAGCTTTAATTGACCAGTTACGCCGCAATCCTACCTATAAGAACAATTACTCTCTTCTTAATGGTGTCTTAAGATACAAGGGACGTATTGTTGTAAAATCAACATCTGACTGGTGCGCTAAACTTCTTCATGAGTTTCATTCTACTCCCTTAGGGGGGGCATTCTGGATTCCTTCGCACATATAAAAGAATTCAACATAATTTTTATTGGAAAGGATTAGAAAACTTAGTTAAGGACTTTGTTTCCCAATGCGATGTTTGTCAGAGAAGCAAAGCTGAAGCAGTATCCCCTCCTGGACTTTTGCATCCATTGACTATTCCTACTGATATTTGGCTGGATGTCTCGACGGATTTCATAGATGGTTTCCCTTCTTCCAACCGTAAGACTTCAGTATTGGTGGTGGTAGATAGGTTATCAAAATACGCACATTTCATTGCTCTTATGCATCCATATACAGCTACTGACATTGCAACCATATTTGTTCGTGAAATTGTTCGCCTCCATGGGATACCCAGAAGTATTGTGAGTGATCGTGATCCCATATTCTTGAGTAATTTTTGGGAAGCTTATTTTGCAATGTAAAATACTCAATTATGCCGCAACACTGCCTACCATCCACAGTCAGATGGTCAAACAGAGGTAACTAATCGAACTTTGGAATGTTATCTTTGGTGCTTTGCTAATGTCAAACCCTCTGAGTGGGTTAAATGGTTGCCTTGGGCTGAGTGATGGTACAATACCAGTCATCATTCTGCCATTAATATGTCTCCATACAAAGCTGTGTATAGTAGAATTCCACCAACAATATCTAGTTATCTTCCTGGTTCTACAACTGTCCATGATGTTGACCTCTTACTGCGAGCTATAGATCGTACACTGAAGATTCTTAAGTTTTATCTTTAAGCTGCACAAACTCGGATGAAGACTTACGCTGATGCCCATCGAACAGAAGGGAGTTTCAAGATCAATGATTGGGTATTTTTACGTTTGCATCCATATAGACAGTCATCAGTGGCTGCTCAATCCTTCACCAAGCTTTCTCCTAAGTATTATGGTCCTTTTCGTGTCATTGAACGAATATGAGAAGTTTCATATAAGTTGCAATTGCCAGTAGAGATCTGTATTCATCCAGTCTTTCATGTTTCACAACTGAAACTAAAGCTTGGCTCTTCTGTTAATGTTGAGACTATTTTACCTACTGTCATTGACTATGACAAATGGGAACCTGATGTTTTTTTGGATCGGAAGATGTTTAAGAAAGGCAACCAGGATGGTACCAAATGGTTAGTTCAATGGAAGGATCGTGATGTGGAAGATGCAACTTGGGAAGATGCAGATGAGTTACTCGTGCGTTTTCTAGAATTTGTGGCTTGAGGACAAGCCATTTTTCAGGCATGGTGGGATGTTACGACACCAACACCTTTCCCTGTTTCCTTAAATTTGCTATTACCTTATTTAGCTTGTTAGTTTATCTGTTTAGTTAGACTTCTTTTATTAGCTAAGCATGTTTTAAGTTTCCTAGTTTGATATTGCTTGCTATTCAAGTTCCTTGAGCTATAAATACTTAGCAACCGATTGTATTAGATTTCATTGAAGAAAAACTCAGTTTATTTTACAATTGCTTTCGTATTTGGTTGCTCAACCCAAAGAAAAAGGGTTTTATCTAGTTCTTTTACTTGTTTCTTGTTTGCCATCCTTTGTTAGAGGTCCAGTACCCTAACATCATGTGTTACAGAGAAGAAAGTAAAGATGGGTTTTGATTTGAATCTGTGATGGTCAAAGAACAATGAGAAAATTGATGTTGTTGTGGCTGTTTTCATGGCTGCAATGATGATTTATCAAAGGAAAAGAATTAGGGTTGAACTCGAGAATGAATCTGTGATGGGAAATATGAATTAGGGTTCTGAACTGAGTTGATGTTGGAGCTGGTAGTTGAGGAACTGGGATTCGGCAGTGGAACTGGAGATGAATTTGTTGTTCTGATTACGATTCAGATGACGTGGAGTTGCTGAGAAGATGAAGATGCTGAAGGGGTGATACTGCAACAAGACAACATGGGTTTGATTTGGTTTTGAAAGTGCTGGTACTGGTGTAGATTACAGGTGATAATATGGTGATGCTGTAATATTACAGGGGATGATGTTGCCCTTCTGCTATGATGGAGATTAAGATTGGAAGTCATGAGCAAATGGTATTGTTGTTGGTGCTCAGTAGCAGGTGGTGATGGCTGAGAGTTTGAGGGCATTGTTGTTGGCAGTTGATGATTGGCAGGAAGAAGAGCTGGTGATTGCAGGCTAGCACCAGCCAAATGAATTATTATGTGTGCTGGTAATGAATGCATGTTAGAATGCTTGCAGGGATAAGATGGTGATAATCTTTGGGTTTTGTTTCGTATACAAAACCATATGGCTGAAATTGGACTTTAGGTGACAGTTTTTGAAGCAGAAACAGTGATCTAATGCTGTCAAAACCATGGCTAAAGGGCATTTCCGGGTTTGAAATGTCTACAAGGTTTACTTGGATTAGGAAACTTGTATGACGTTTTGGAGTAGTTTTTTCCAAGTTTAGGGTTTCCTAATTAAGGTGTGAGGCTATTCTTAGAAGTTCTCTAAGGCTTGGGGAGCAAGGATTTGTCTACTATATAAGAGGGTTTATATTGTGAGTAGAAATCCATTCTCTTAGAGAATCCTCTCTTTATGAGAGTGTTCGGGTCATAACCGTTGTGTCCTACAATGGTTGGTGATGGGGGGAAAACTATGTGAGAAGAGAGACTTGTAGTGAGAACGGTTATGGGAGAAATCTTGGGTTTCTAGGGTTCATAACTTCATACGGGAGAAGCTAGAATTCATGATATTCTTCATGTTCTTTTCTAAAGTCGAAGCAACCATGGCAGTGGAGGTTTGTGGAAGAAGAAGAACAAAGGAATAGGTAAACTCTTCGTAATATGTCTTGTTGTTTCTAACGTTTAACGCTAGTGGGTTATATAACTAGTTGATTATATAAAGTGTCGATGTAATAACTTGTTATGATAATGAAAGATTCTCGGGGTGGTTTTGGTCGTGGATGTAGCCTACAAAGGTGAACAACGTAATCTTTGTGTCGTGTGTGATTGTCTATTATCGTGTTGATTATATATTCGTGCTAGTATTATCCGATCATGCTAATCTAAAGATGTAAGGGGAGGATTCGAGCTAGTTATCTAAAGTAGGATGTTTCATGGAATTGATTTCTACGGAAGCATGCCGGTTCGAGATGAACGTAACCTCGGTTTCCCGACAAGTGGTGCGGTGAGGGTGGATAAAGATGGCAGTGATTCGGTAATTTGAACAAGAGGTTTCAAAGAAGATAAAATATTGGTTCGTAGCAGAATGATATAGATCATGAAGATTATGAGTAAGACAAGAACGAACAAAGAATAAAACGACATCAAGATAGATTCGATAACTTTGCTTGATTTAACTATGATTCGTGTTGAAGTTGTTTTCTTTGCAAGATAAGATCGTTCATGGGTTCAATTGGCATCTGCAAATATTGTCAGGAGAATGTTTTGAATTGTGGTGGTGCTAAGTGACAATCGTTCATACACAACATATGAAGATTGTAGCATGTTTTGTATACATGGAGGATGACTCAAGATTGTTGGTTCTTGAAGTTGGTGAAGTTTGTCTGGAATTGTTTGGTGGCTCAGATAAAACAATGTCAAGTGCTAGACACGTGTTGAAGAAGAAGTATTCTACAAAAGGTGGAATAATGAGTGATCATGGCGACGAAGTAGTTTGATACAAGTCATGTAGAAACTTGTATAAATTATATAAAGAAGTTGTTTGTGGCGATGCTAAAAGATCGACAGATAGCGATTCCGGTGGTGCAAGTGCAAAGGAGGAATTTGGCTTAGGTGGTGGTTCAAGCTCAAGACAATTTTGATTCGTGCTAGTGATGATGTCCGTGAATGGCCTTTTATAAGGTGGTAAACTTTCATGCTTTGTTGGAGTGAAGATGGTGGTTTTGTTCACGTCACAAAAGGTGGTGATTGTTGGGGTTTTGTTTCGTATATAAAACCATATGGCTGAAATTAGACTTTAGGTGACAGTTTTTGAAGCAGAAACAATGATCTAATGCTGTCAAAACCGTGGATAAAGGGAAGTTTCGGGTTTGAAATGTCTATAAGGTTTACTTGGATTAGGAAACTTGTATGACGTTTTGGAGTAGTGTTTTCCAAGTTTAGGGTTTCCTAATTAAGGTGTGAGGCTATTCTTAGAAGTTCTCTAAGGCTTGGGGAGCAAGGATTTATCTACTATATAAGAGGGTTTATATTATGAGTAGAAATCCATTCTCTTGGAGAATCCTCTCTTTATGAGAGTGTTCGGGTCACAACCGTTGTGTCCTACAATGGTTGGTGATGGGGAAACAACTATGTGAGAAGAGAGACTTGTAGTGAGAACGGTTATGGGAGAAATCTAGGATTTCTAGGGTTCATAACTTCATACGGGAGAAGCTAGAATTCATGATGTTCTTCATGTTCTTTTCTAAAGTCGAAGCAACCATGACGGTGGAGGTTTATGGAAGAAGAAGAAGAACAAAGGAAGAGGTAAACTCTTCGTAATATGTCTTGTTGTTTCTAACATTTAGCGCTAATGGGTTATATAACTAATTGATTATATAAAGTGTCGATGTAATAACTTGTTATGATAATGAAAGATTCTAGGGGTGGTTTTGGTCGTGGATTGATAAGCACGTAAGTGTGACGAATTTTCACCCATAACTACATTATCTAGGACTCATTTTATTTCTAATA